>JAQFYZ010001786.1:0-20748 GCA_034695085.1 Cylindroiulus punctatus
GGGTAGGTATAAACGCTCAAAAAACCTAACCTAACCTACCCTAACATAACAGGTAGTTCCGTTAATGGACAAGTACCTTTCCTTTTCCATGAAGATAGAATGGAAGAAGGGGGCCAGGCTATATGTAAAATAACAGAATCGACTGCAGCAAAAATGCTAACACTGAACAAAACTTTGAAATTAGTTGCTGGTGATATTGCATGACGGTTGCGCAAATGACATCACGATGCACAGTTAACCCCAAGCTGGAAGAATCATCAACTGAAGCGAAATCAAGGATAGGGGCGCCATTGTTTGCCATCATACACTGTAGATGGAGTTTCGCAAGAAACGCTCCAGTTAACTCGCAGTGCAAATATTTGCGCGATAGGGGCAGAAATTAAAAACTGCTCGCTGGAAAAGTGTATCAGAATTGGAGACTGGATCCGCGATAAGCATAATCGATTCCGAGCAGACCGCGATAATTAACTGCGAAACGAGTTCCAGAAAAGTCACTTTTCCTCCCGACTAATAGCTTTACAATGGAGCGACTGGAGCAGAAACTCAGCACAGGCTGGGCGCAAAAAGCGACCATGTCTGGCATGGTCCTAAGAAAAAAACCACAAATTTGCTAACAGAATATTTGCTCGGTTGAATAACTCAACACAAACAGCAAAAAAAGGATGTTGGCTGTGTTCGATCAAGATCAAGTTGCAGGCATGAAAACCCTGTCAATGGTACATTTTCAAGTCTGTTTTGCATGACCTGAGGACATCAGGACCTGAACAAGTCCTTAAAATTGGTCATCATGAAACAGTTTTGAAAAAAAAAAACGCAACCCAACGCACTTTGGCAGTATTTATGTAGTGTTTGACGGTGATCATGCACAACTAAGTTATTAAGTTCAACCATCTTCTTCTGTGGCTGGGATTACGGAATGAAGTATAACAACAAACACAGCGAATATTCATCTTACAATCCGCACGACGTTTCGCTGAGAGAACAGCTTCATCAGGTGTTAGATTTTATTAAGAAAATCTTGATTATTAATTGCAGCGCGTTAGCACTTGGTGGCAGTGAAAAAGCAAAACAAATTCGATCAGCAAATAAAAGTATGACATTCAAGTCAACAACAATTTACTCTTAGCATCTCTTAATCGAGGTTGTAATCTAAGAAACCAACGATCTCTTAAATAAGTAGACTACCACAGTCTCCCAATGTCTTTTAATGTAGTAGTCTACTTATTTAAGAGATCGTTGGTTTCTTAGATTACAACCTCGATTAAGAGATGCTAATAGTAAATTGTTGATGACTTGAATGTTACACTTTTATTTGATGATCGAATTTGATTTGCTTTTCCATTGTGACCCGTTTGTACGTCAGTGCTAACGCGCTGCAATTAATAATTAAGATTTTCTTAATAAAAACTAGCACCTGATGAAGCTGTTCGCTCATCGAAACGTCGTGCGGATTGTAAGATGAATATTGGCTGTGTTTGTTGTTATACTTCACAACTAAGTTATACATTTAACACAGGGGCAATTCAAAAGTTGGTTTTAGACACGTATGCTAGCAGTGATTGCCATGAGTTAGGGGAAGCTAAAGCAGCATCCCATGATGTAGATCAGGTTAGGTGACGTGTAGAATTGTATTTGCAGTTTTCAACACAGCTTATCATAGTATATGCAATGATTAATACACTGTAATATGGCTTATGGAAAAGAAACATTACAATTTTTACTCAACACCAAACTGTCAAGGGCAAGGGGGGTGAAAGCCACATGCCCTATTCAATTACCATTTAATTTGAACCTTCAGATAATGAAATTGCTGAATAAATACAGGTCGAATAATAGTGAATATACAGTGATTGCATTTATGAAGTGATCAACATAGCACTCTTAGTTCAAAATTTGAGCACCAATGAAGTTCCACTGCCACTACCAAGTCCATGCTGTAAACATGGCTTCAGCCAAATTTTTATCCAAAACATTTCACAAATCGCCAGCATGCACATCATTGAAGTGACCCAAATCCTGAGTGAGGACCATTTGGGGCCTCCGGATCGTGCACTTAAATGGTGGTAAGCACCAGAAGGATCTGTGGGTGCCATTCCACTGCCAAGATAATGTCTAAGATGAGGTTAAGTGACTTCTCCATGCACTTAGTTTTCCGGGCAATTTATTTTCAATTTCGATCTCAAATGTCTGAAGCTGAGGGAGTCTCGAGCAACCAAGAGTTGCTGGTGGACACCTTTCCCTCTTCAGGTGGAGTGCTTATCAGCTGAATTTTATACTGCTGGATCATTGTTATTACAGCAGGTTTTTATGCTTTCTGAAATGGGAACCGAAGCAGACCAAGTGCAAGAGCCCACGGGGGAAATAGATCCATTTAGCACTCCATGAAGTGCTTATAAGCTTTGCAGCTTCCAGAAAAAAAACAAAATAAAGAAAAACGATGCGAAATAGTCGTAAAAAATGCAAGAATATGGCCGCCGGCCGTCGAACTGTCAAGATAGTGGACAAGCACTACCACATTCTGAAAATAAAATGAATGAAGATTTGGTCGTATCGAAATTTTGGCTAGAATAGACCATGACGATGGTCATTGATATTACTGTCGTTCAACAGATATCTTCAAGACTTCACTTTTGAAGTACAAAGTAGAACACCCCTCAGATGAGCACATCTGCTCAATGACCAACGTCGCCCAACTAACTCCTAGTACATGTATCTTCAAGCATCATTTCAAAATATTGATTAGGGAAACTTGTCAGTTAAAATGGAATGTCAAGCAGACAAGATTCAAAACTTAAGCAATTTCGAAAATCTTGATGGGCCTCACAGAGTTATTGGTTGGCCCATACTGTCCGTCAGCTATGGTTATCGAAATGACAGATTGCATTCCTTTCATACCATCCATCTTTTGATTATCTCACACATTCGTTTGATATCCTTTTGAAATTCAACTCTAACATTATACTCACAACTCTTATTGAATGGATGAGTTACTTTCTCCATTTTATTGCTCATCATGTATTACGTGTATTCAATTAAATTACATACATACAGTCAGCACCTGGAGTCAAAGGCCACAGTCAAAGACCACACATGACAAGTTTGACCACAGGAGTCATAAGAGGGCAACTTGTCATGTGTTGTACATGTCCCTCAGCTTCTGTTCTTGTCAATCACGTGTAGAATATGTGCATAACCATAAGTTTTAAGATAGAGCTACTTGTAGTAACAGGAGCCTACTTGGCTAAAGTGGGTGGTGGCCATGGTAGTGGGAGTCAAATGAGGGGTAACATAATTGTCATGCGTTGTGTTACGTCCTCTGAGCTTCTGTTCTTGTCAATCACGTGTGGAACATTTGCACAACCACACGTTTTATGAAAGTAGTACCAGGAGCCTGCTTGGCTTTTAGGGGATGGTGGCCCTGGGGTGAAAAACCACCCACGTTTATTACCCCATGGAGGTAGCGGGAGTCAAATGAGGGTAACTTAATTGTCACGCGTTGTGTTATGTCCCCTGAGCTTCTGTTCTTTTCAATCACGTGTGGGACATTTGCACAACTACACGTTTAATGAAAGTAGTAACAGAAGCCTGCTTGGCTTTTAGGGGATGGTGGCCATGGGGTGAAAAACCACCCACGTTTATTACCCCATGGGGGTGGTGGGTTTTAAATGAGGGGCAACTTAATTGTCACGCGTTGTGTTAAGTCCTCTGAGCAGTTCTTGTCAATTACGTGTAGCACATTTGCACAGCCAATTTTATGAAAGTAGTACCAGGAGCCTGCTTGGCTTTTAGGGGATGGTGGCCACGGGGTGAAAAACCTCCCACGTTTATTGCCCCATGGGGGTCATTCGCACCAGGAAATGGGTATCAAGTGGACAAACGGCTCAACTGCTTACCTGGCGGAAACAGGACGAGCAGGAACCAGTCGAGGACGAAGCACCGGAAGCGCGCGAGCCATGGCCATGTGTGGAACACCAGGGATAGCTGGTCTTCTTTCTTCTTCTTCTTCTTAATGTCCTCCATATAGGGCACGTGTTCAGGCGGAGAACACTGGGGTGGCCATGCGCCGCCCGCTTAATCCCTGGAGCAGTTTGGCCGCGGAATCCTCCGTGTCTGTCGCCGGTCCAAATAAACAGGTCCCCCGGAGTTGCGGCGACGTTGACACTGGCAAGGATCAGCGAGTGGCAGCCGAGCAGTTATATTTAACCGCTGGCTGGCAAAACCGCATCTGGGTCACGAGCTCTGATGGGGCAAGGCGTTGACAGACGTGGGTTACCATCGACGGAGTCGCTCCTCAATCGGCATTGTTGCACGTGACAATCAGATCATGTGGGGGTTAAAGGTCGTCGACGTGCGAGTGGCGGTTGCAGTGACAGCAGGAGAAGATGGCCGTCCCTCCATGGCGCCTGCAGAAACGCACGATTCGCCCTGATGCCAGGAGCTGATTGCAACTGGTTGCGAGCTGAAAAGCAGGTTGCAAACTGGTTGCAAGGAGGAAACTGATTGCAAACCGGTTGCAAGGAGGAAAGCTGCTTGCAAATTGGTTGCAAAGAGAAAGCTGATTGTAACTGGTTGCAAGGAGGAAACTGATTGCAAACTGGTTGCAAAGAGAAAGCTGATTGCAAACTGGTTGCAAGGAGGAAAGCTGATTGCAAACTGGTTGCAAAAAGAAAGCTGATTGCAAGGAGGAAACTGATTACAATCTGGTTGCAAAGAGAAAACTGATTGCAAACTGGTTGCAAAGAGAAAGCTGATTGTAACTGGTTGCAAGGAGGAAAGCTGCTTGCAATCTGTTTGCAATGAGGAAAGCTGCTTGCAAACTGGTTGCAAAGAGAAAAGCTGATTGCAATCTGGTTGCAAGGAGAAAAGCTGATTGCAATCTGGTTGCAAGGAGAAAAGCTGCTTGCAAACTGGTTGCAAAGAGAAAAGCTGCTTGCAATCTGGTTGCAAGGAGAAAAGCTGCTTGCAAACTGATTGCAAGGAGGAAAACTGATTGCAAACTGCTTGCAAAGAGAAAACTGATTGCAATCTGGTTGCGAGGAGGAAAGCTGCTCGTAATCTGGTTGCAAGGAGGAAAGTTGCTTGAAAACTGGTTGCAAGGAGGAAAACTGGTTGCAAGGAGGAAAGCTGCTTGCAAACTGGTTGCAAGGAGGAAACTGATTGCAAGCTGCTCACCCGCAGGTAACAACAAATAAGCAACAAACCGCAGTTTCGGATAAAGACCAAGCCAAGCACTCAACATTTCGAAATCACGCATGCATTTTTGACTTGGCCTTTATCCATACTGGCGCTTTGTTTGTCTAAGGGGATTTCATTATTTTAATACTGTATATAATGTACAGTAAATGCAATCAGTTTCTTGGAAATCACTTTGCAAACATCCAATTCTCATTCTCCATAAGAGTTACATGTACAACCTCATGAACATGGGATTCTCTCCCAAAGACTTTCACCCCATGATTGGCTGCGTGGCGTGTTAGGACAACAAACAAAAATTGCGGAGGAGAATGTCGTAAAACTAAAGAAGTACAAAACAGTTAATAAATTATAAATGCAAACGGAAAGATTAAGAGTTTTGATGCCAATACTCCATCAAAATAGTATTTTTGGTAGTGCATGTGGTTTGCTCTTTTTAAACTTTAGTCATTTGAAATGTTGGTCAGAATCTTAACATCTTTGTTGCTGACAATGTATACGATATTCCTGCATGTCTGGATTCTTCGCTAGATATTAGAAATAAGAGTTTACATATTGTATACTGTATATCTTGCTTTTCAACATTCTCCTCTCTCGGCAAATACCATCCAACACATGATCCCAACATTGATCAAAGTGATATGGATCCATGCAACTGATTGAAATACAGTATGTGATTCAACAATGCTATTACTGTATATACAGTACTTATAGAATCTGGCAATGGTCCTAGAAATACAAAGCTCAATCACTGTCTCAGAATTCAGAAGGATGCAAGATCTAGACATAAACAAGGAAAACACAAGGATTTTGCTATTGCCTAAAATTATGCGAATCTTGCCGTTATCTAAGAAAGACAAGGACCTCGCCATTATCTAACAACGGAAGAAATACATAGATTTTGTCTTTATCTTGTCATTGCATTTGCAATACTAGAATCTTACTGGGATTTACAGTATATCGGGCATAATCGATGAAATGCCAAAATGTTTGCTTTGCCATTAGCCAAGCCAAAACATGTCCATATTTTAATAGAATATCACGGCTTCCTCATCTTCACTCAAGAAAGGCTATCCATTTCATTTTCCACCATCAAACTCCAGAATTGTCAGACATTTTCCCGGTTTTCGACTTTTTTCTCATCCACATTGAAAAGTCCTACAATGCATTTGGAAGGTTTCTTAAGGACGGCCGAGCACTCAGCCCGCAATCTTTGGAAACCTGAGGGCCACATATCTTCTATTTCTTCAAAATACAATGTGTCTACTCTCAGTGACGTCAAGCTCAGCATCCGTTTTCAGAGGAATGGAACAGCAATCCATTCAGCCTTGGCAACACAATGGACAGCCCGATGCAAATAAATGCTGCATATATCGAATTTCAACAACTTAACAAACAAAAATATTCGAAAAATTGCACTGCCAAAAATGATGCTACACGCCATATCATGCCCCTATCAACTGGTTATTGGAAATAATTGTACGACCCCATCAGAACCAATGTGGTCATGATAACATCAATTGGCACAAGCCCTAATGTGCTATACGGAACATGTATAAGACCACCATAATTGTCTGCATTTTAAAAAACATGTCTAACTGTATGAAGCATTACAAGAAGTTGAGTCACCATAACCAATCATTATCATTACATGTGCACAGTTTCGTAATAATGCAAACAACAAACACAGAAACATAACTGTTAAGAAACTAAGTCCGTGTAAAATGTGTTAATTGTGGCTCTGATAGCTTACTTGATAGCTAACTGTGGAATGTCAACAACTTACCAAGTTGTCATTGCAATTGAAGATCGATTCAAGAATGACCCAACCGATGTTCAGGAAATGCCACAAAGCAGCCCAGGTGTCAATCCTCATGTGCCAATTGGGAGCTCCTGCAATTAATGCTCATGTAACAACAAGCAGTTTGATAATGTTCAAGTGCATGACAAGGCAGTGATAATGGCAGTGTAGCACCAAGTCCTGAAAGGGGTTATTTTCTGCCAAATGCAGCCGATCATGGCTTGTTAGTGTCACCAAACAAATATGGCAAACTGTTTCAGAAACGTCCTTGAAGGTAGAACTATCACACACCAATCATTGCAGACTCATCAAAAGTCAGATTTCTGAACAAGCTAAGAGATGACTCCCAGCAGACGATGATTACACCTGACAGATTTGGCTACCCAGTTTCTGACAAGAATCCACACAGCAGATTTGCATTTAGATGCCAATTAGGAACAAAGTGGCCCATCAGTTGCGCCCAAATGTTCTGCCTCGTCGAGTTGTCTTCCGCAACCAGATTCCCTCTCAAACTGTTCTTTGTTTATGCGCTGGAGCCACAGACAACTTGAAGACTCATGAGTGGCGTCTCCAAGAATAGCCCAAGTAATTCAAGTTCTAGGCTCCAGTTACCCTGTGTGGCATCAACAGAAAACATGGGCTTTCGTGAATACGCCATCGTGCCCAATTCTGATAAACCAGAGGTTCGTGTGTCTGGAAATCAAAATCAATAGTGCCCAGAAAAAAGCAATAAATTGCTCCAAATTGCCCTTTCTTTCACGGCTTTTGAATTCAGTGCCGCAATGGACATCTGAAAACACCATCGTGACCTGCTTCAAACCTCATCCAATGGAACAACGCAATCCAAGGTAATAATGCCAACAACAGTTTGAAGTTGTTTTTGCAATGAAATATTAAAAACTACATATCCCGCCATTTTCAAATCAAAGATTGGAAAAGAGCTTATCCCACATACATTTCTTTTGCATTTCAAATGCATTTTGAAATACATTGCAAATTGTAAAATGTATTGCAAATGTATTTTTACGAAAAAGCTCCATTATGAAATACATTTATGTCTCAATCTACATATATTTTGAAATGCATTTCTTATCCATATGGGATAATAGGGAAAACTTCACCAACTCCCAAAATGCGTAAAAAGCATTTATTTACATGTATATATAACATCACCATAGTAATGAAATACGGTCGTTTTCCGCTCGCTAATTTGCACAGTTTTCTGTCATTTGATGTTGAAAAATCGCAAAAGCGGCGGAAATTTTAAATGGTAGTCGGACTGTTGACGTCAAAATTCTGCATTACACTGTAAATGAAATGGAAAAAAGTGGAAGAGTCGATTATCGCTGTAGGTGCATAAGTCACACGCCCATGATACCGCGATGGATGCAGAATGGTGACGTCATATAAAATGGCCGCTGGCCGTTTTGAGGTGCCGACGCATCATCCGTTTTTCAACTAGCGATTTGGGCATGAAATTGTTCGTTGATGCAGCAAAAAAATTACCCATACATGTATATGCAACTTCATTTAAATCCATACAAAAATGTCAAATTTCCCCATTCACATGGGCAAGAACAAGGAAGTGGACAAGCGTTCTAACTGCAGTGGAAACCGAATCACAAGCGCCTCCAACATCGTCCTTCTGGGTTTACTCCATCTTTTTCCCTTTCCCCAACCACTGGCTTCACCTGCTTATCGTCAGCCGCACATGACGATAATGAGCCATGGTCAGCGAACCGATGGTCAAGACGCCCTATCTGGAATCACCCTGAGATCTTCCAGCACCTGATGCAGGCCAGGTCGAGCGGCTGTTATTTCAGGCTGGCAAACAAAGAGCAAAAATAGGACCTATTATTTCGGGCCTGACTGAATGGGTAAACAAACAATGCATTAACAGAGGCGATGAATGGATGCGCATCCCTACGGAGGCTCTGATTGACGCTGGCAATTACAACACGACAAAAGACAGGCTTACTCAACCACCCTTACGTAAACAGGAGGGGGTATCACCCCGGAGACGATTGGCCAAGACCCAAAAAAGAAGCCCACGTGCCCAGGCATTTTTAGAAGCAGCCCTACAGTGGAAACCGAATCACAAATTATGGATTTTAACCCAAATTTGTATTGAAAACAATAATAAACAATTATACTTCATGGTATAAGTTGAGTGACCCACCCCCAAATTGTGGAGATTTACACAAATAATCCACATAATCCACAAGTACATGTAAGACAACATGTACTATGAGGCTTATGAGGTACTATGAGAGTACATTTCAGACCAACTGAGATATGAATGTATGAACCTGATTTGGGACACCTTCAATGAACATATTTTTTTGTTTCCGGTTTTCATGATTGACCCAGTGGCTTAACCTAAACTAACCTGACAGTGTAGTTTTTGATTCAACTTCCCTAACCACCAGACAATCACTGACAGCCAGCGAGCCATCGGGTCTATGATGAACCAGGGGCAACACCGAAGTACACTAGTTTTACTGAATGGCATGAAATTCCATTAGAAAGTGGTCAAAAACTTTTGGAATAAATTCTAAGCAGGATTAAGGCTGTATGGACATTTACAAAAGACCAAATACTGCCCATGTCAATACATTACGACCTTTTTGGCATTTTCATGCAAATCCTAATGGACCTGTGTGTATGCATGTCCACAAATCGATTCAAGGAATGATGTTTTCTTTGCATTTCTGGGGTCCTTTACATGTATGTCTTGAGGATTGCCTGACGTGGACATTGCCTTACTTCATCTCACCACATGGTAATCCCCAAAAACTTATACAGGTATCAATAGTGATCAAAGTTTGTGCACAGCCCCTAATATTTCAAGCAGACGACAACATTTTTGCACAACCCAGGGTTTGTTACCAGTACCGCTTTCGGGACAGCAGCAGGCGTTCCCAAAAAAGCTCTTGAATCTGGTTTTATTTACACTTTTGGGGGTCCGTTTAAAACTTGACCCAAAAAACTGAGAGCGAACGCACATCATCGAGTGGGATTTAGAAATCCGACAAACTCGTAAACCTACTTTATTCATGTGTACTCTTGAAATTTCGAAAAACCCCAACATCATCCTCAACAACCTAAGAGAACCAAGGATTCTGATTCACCTTCAAGTAGAGCAGGAAAATAACAAGTGAACAATTATTCACAAAAAATCCTTAGAACAACTGATTACATGTATACCCAAACCATATTACATCTAAATGCTGACAGTGGGATAATGAATAGAACAATACAAGTTGCCAAGTATAACCCTCAACTTCCAAAACAAATGTATGCAGTTTTAAAGCATTTTAAAGCATATTCGCAATAGTTTTTTATTTGAATGAATACTAACACGCCAGCAGCCTTGGGGTCACAGTAAAACATAAATCATGTAAGCCTCATTTGGAATGGGATAGCACCTTTACTTCTTAAAGATTGACGATTTGGGTGCAAAAATCTTGTCACTCGTTCATACGACCAGTAATACTGGTTTAAAACTCAATTTCAAACGAATATACTTTCATACAACATCTTAATGTATAAATAAATAATTCAATTTATGTGAGTCATTTCATTTGAAAGGAATGGAATATAATTAATTTAAGGCAATACCTTTTACACAGAGTGCATTTAATGAAAAAATAAATCCAGGCCCTTTTTCAAAATATATAACATATCTACGCCATTTGATTTTATATAAAACAAAATCTGCTATGAACTCAATGAAAAAGATCCACATTATGATACCGGTACCATAAAAAATACCTCCATTATGAGTTCTGTACTTGATAAAATACATGTAAAACTTCAATAAATTACCTAAACTGTTGCATATATCCCATTATGCGAATTACAACACACATGGCAAATCTACACAATGTGAATTTACTGGATACATGCCTACAGTGTGAATGCAATAGGCCTAATAAATACCTACCCTATTCGAACTAAAAAAAATTGCACTTAATTGCATTAATTGCAATTAATTGCATTAAAATATACCTGCACTATGTATATTAATTAAAATATACCTGCACTATGTATATTAATTAAGAATATCTTCAATATCTTACTTTAAACACAATTAAATTTAGTATTAAATTAATAAATACTCACCCTACACGGTTACAATTAATGCAACACATTATTATTTTCAAAAATCAGATTGTAAATTTTAACTATTTAAATTTAACCAAAAAAACATACCAACAATATACTAATAACCAAGACCTAGTGTACAGCTGTACACCATGCAAAGCTAATCAAAACATCCCCAATGTGTGAATGAATGCAACAAGAAATTAGAGTGCAGAAAGAATCCACTTTCTATTGAAATCCACTTTCTATAATCTCCCTAAATTGAAACGAGAATTTAAACAGCCAAAACATTATGTCCACATGTCCTATAAAATTAATACATTGTTGTTAAAAAAAATCAGATTGCGAATTGAAAAGAACACGTCAATTTAGCCAAAACTACATGTGAATGTCAAGATCATACTAATAGCCAATACCAGGTGTACACCATGCAAGCTAGCTAATAAAAGCATCCACAATGTACGAATTTACCAAGAAATGCAACGTGTAGAAAGATATTGCCTCAAATTGAAAGGAGAATTTAAACAGTCAAACCATTCCAACCACACGCCCCAAAAGTGGTTCCCAGGCCAAAGCCAATGGGGTTGCAGCCGTCCAAATCAAGAGATTGAGTGAACTTCGATTCCACCCCAGCGCACCATCAGGGTTACCTCGGGTCACAGATTCCTCCTTGGCACAACCTCCCCAATGGGCCCAACTTTCCGAGACAGGGTCTTGGAGCCGATTTCACACGCGCCCGAGCACCACGACACTGTCGCCACCGAAGCGAAGCACTTTCTGGCACATGGGCCACCAACAGGCTGGCGAGCCTCACTTCCTGCAGCCTATTCCCAATGCTCTTGCGCCGCCAATGGGCTGGCAGCAAGACGAGGATGGCCGATCAATGGCACGGCACGATGGAAAGATCCACAGGCGGGGAAGGGCACCAGGAAGTTGCAGCCGATGGAATAAACGCATTTTTGAGGTGAAACGAAGGCACGACCCGGGCTATTTCGGGCGATTTTGGGCCAGGGCCGGGGGCTGGAGCGCCGCCAAGAGCCGCGGAGCAGTGACACATATCTGTAACGTGTTGCGCCACCGCACCGGAAGGCGCTGATGGAGCCCCCTGAACAATAGCATTCGTCAGTGATAACAGTCAGCGAATTCAGACAGTCTGAACTTCACCATGAAACCCAGAACTGCATTATGGCTGCACTTCGGAATGCGCCCTGCTGCAGCATGATCACGGTGGGAAAGTGGGAAAGATCAAGAGAATATAACCAATCCAGGAATTGAAGACATACAAGCAGAGCAGAATAAAACAATATAGTGTAAAAGGCATAAGAGTGGAATCTCCTACCCCACACCCTTGAAAAAATACTATTTGAATGTTCATATTACACATGCCTAAAGATTTGTAAGCATTTTAAATCGAAACTACATTTATATTTTTTAGAAACTTTAATCTATTGTTTTGAATGTACTTATTTTGTTTGTTTTGAATATACTTATATGTATTAATATTGTTATTTATGACGTTCTTGAATAAATAATAATAATAATAATACTGGCATTCTGTACAACGAGTCATACTGGCAAATTAACACTATTCTTCATTTAAAAAAAACCTAGTGATACAATATGATCGTAAAGTCCTCTTCCAGTACAAAAGTTCAGTTAGAATGTTAAGGTTAAATACACGAAATATAAAATTCTACCTTCTACCAAAATATGTTCCTTGTAAATTTCATTGTTGTAATGGGGGCATATACTACGATCACTGGCTGGTGGCGCCATCTATCATCTGCAAGCAACCTACATTACATCAATTTAAATGCATGTGTACGCCGAACCTTAATTGCTATTTTGCCACTCGAATTCGGGAAGCAGATAAGAATGAATTTCTCGTCCTAATTTCCTTTCGTATGCAACGTTTAATTAAAAAAGGTGGTGGAGGGGAAAAAATGCAGAATTTATTAGCATGTATTTTATTATGGAAACAAAACCAGCCCTTTGTAGAAGCCAGGGCTTTTAATATCGCTCCAAATGCACGTTTTACACGCCTATTGAATTTTCATAAGAATGAATTTTGCTTTCACTGCAGCTGCCCCACGCACGAGTATGCATACAATGTTATTGTCACTAGGTGTTTGAAGTCTCAATTTCCTTATTCATAATACTGTACACTGTACATAATATCGAACGAAGAAGCTTAGTAATAAAACGCAGCAAAAATCGCACATATTGTTACAATTTCGTTTCATATTTACACCTGAAATTACATTGTTGTTAACGAATAAGCCAACCATTTTCTGCCTTTATCATTTTAATTTTTGAATTAAAAACTCAGGAAATTTGGTAACACTAGATTCCTCTTCGAAGTGAGCATCAGTTAATTTTCAACTCAACTTGTCTAATAAACATACAGCAAATGACCCCCCTGTCTAACATACTGATGGATGTGAAGGAGAAGCTAACTTTCTCACCGTCGATGCTGGAGCAGAGCACACCCCAAATCATAACCGAAAACTGTCACAGGTTCTTCATGACCTTGGATTTGAACATGAAAACCATTGAAAAAAGTCAACAAAGACCATCAATGCCAATAATGGCGCCAGAAAGTTAGCGGCGTCGCCTGGTGGTGACCATTTGAAGCACAGCTTAAGGTGCTTTGCAAGTTTGCAAATGTGTATTTTGCACAATAAATGTAGGTGGAAGCCATGCAAAGACCATGATTTGCCCATCAATGCTAATAATGTCGCCAAATATCCCCCACCTATTGGGAGTGTGCAACGCCACTGGTGGCGCTGCAGTCCGTCACTTTCATGGCCGCGAGAGTAGGATAAAAGCTTCAAATGCAATGGGAAGTTTTTCATTTTCCCCAAATAGGCTCGGAAACGCAGGCTAATTATCATTTTAACGGTTTTGACTAACTCTGTGGTACCCAATTTTAACTCTTTGTTGGTATTTAAAGCATTCCGTATTTATTTTTGGCCACGAGCCTGATTTTATCGAAATTCGCCATGTTATTTGATGAAAGGGTACTTGTCCATTAAAGGAAATACCTGTTATGTTAGGGTAGGTTAGGTTAGGTTTGGTTAGGTTTTTTGAGCATTTATACCTACCCTAACCTTACCTAACATAACCTAACCTAACCAAACCTAACCTAACCTAACCTAACCTACCCTAACATAATATGTAGTTCCCTTAATGGACAAGTACCGATGAAAGTATCCTACTTTCATGGGAGCTTTCTAGACTGCCACTAGATGGCGACCCTTTCGCTGCACACTCCCAATAACATGAATGTAGGCAGCGTCGCCTGGTGGTGACCATTTGAATCCCAGTTTAAGCTGCAATGCAAGTTTGCAAATGTGTAATTTTGCACAATAAATTTAGGTTGAAGCAATGCAATGCAGTGGCGCGAAACCATTGAAAAAATCAACAACGATCATGATGCGACCATCAATTCTTCCAGAACTTATCAGAAAACACCTTTGGAGCACAAACAAAGGGGCCTAAATTGGGTGAAAGCTATTGACCCAAGTCATGTTTATGCAGCCGCGCTGGCCCCACCAGCAGACACTCCCAGATAGTCAGCGCAAGCAGAGCCACCATTATTGTCAGACGGATGACACCATGAAGTTGCTTCAGGTCCTGTGCCTGTCGCTGGCCCTGGCCAGTGTGACCAGCTACAACCTGCTGATGCTGATGCCGTTTGCCGTGAGGAGTCATCTCGTGGCCCTGGACCCGGTGGCCGGGGCCCTGGCCGCCAGGGGTCACCAGGTGAGCCCAAAAAAGCTACCATGCAATAACAGATAATCAACACTATCTGCCCGACCTGTTGCCACTTTTCGATCACGAGATCAGTCGGTGCAATTAGGTTGTAATCGCTAATCAGCACTTCAATCAAGGATGCGGAGCGTGGCCGGCGTCAGATTAGGGGTCAAATATCTAATTCGGGATGAACAAATGCGGATTTGACGAGACAGATAAGTAGCAATCACGCGCCCATACACGGTTTACAAGATGGGCGCGTGCGATGCCAGCCAGTGTGACCGATAACGGGGGCTGAGTTCCGGGTGTAGGGCAGACCCTGTGAGGCTGTTGGGCAATGATACTGATCAAAACAGAATATGTGGCGGGCTGATATACGTGTACGAGTTGTTGAAATTTCGTAGCATGCATTTTTTCGACTTCTGAAAAAGTGATTTCATGGCACTTAAGACGTTATGGTTTTGCACCCGCTCATTCATTCGTGGAACACCCTGTATTCCTGACTTCCTGTACGCCAATTGAAGTGTGCCAGATTGATAGAACCACCCATAAATGATAATGTAGCAATAAGTGTTTATGCAAGCAAAAACCTAATTGTGGAGTTCCTTTTATAGATATGTAAAAACGAAAAAAACAACGCCGTTTGAACATCATTGCTTGCACAAATGTCGAAAAATGAAAAATACGCTGCTCCAAAACGATAGAACCAGTGGCCTTACTGTGGCCTCCATTCTTTTTCAAAACTTATCCTGCTCGATTTGTCAATGATTGATTAAGTTGTATAGCATACTGCAATGATACATGCAATGTGCACACAAAAGCATAAAAAACAGCAATGATACTGATTAAAACAGTATATGTGGCGGGCTGATATACATGTACAAGTTGTTGAAATATCGTAGCATGCATTTTTTCGACTTCTGAAAAAGTGATTTCATGGCACTTAAGACGTTATGGTTTTGCACCCGCTCATTCATTCGTGGAACACCCTGTATTCCTGACTTCCTGTACGCCAATTGAAGTGTGCCAGATTGATAGAACCACCCATAAATGATAATGTAGCAATAAGTGTTTATGCAAGCAAAAACCTAATTGTGGAGTTCCTTTTATAGATATGTAAAAACGAAAAAAACAACGCCGTTTGAACATCATTGCTTGCACAAATGTCGAAAAATGAAAAATACGCTGCTCCAAAACGATAGAACCAGTGGCCTTACTGTGGCCTCCATTCTTTTTCAAAACTTATCCCGCTCGATTTGTCAAGGATTGATCAAGTTGTATAGCATACTGCAATCAATTGCTTGCTATGCTTCCAGTATTGTTCTCTTAAAATTGGTGGCAGCTGAAATGTGCCCATCTTCATCAACATGGTTACCTAATATGTTTACCCCATAAGGTTTACCCAAGTGCACAAATATTACAGTAAAATTTAAGAACAACGAACGTAAAACGAAATGTACGGAATGTAATATTGTGGCAACAAAATAGATAAGTAAAACATGATGAATGCATAAGAATGACAAGCCACCCAAGTACAGAATACATGTATACAGAACAACTGCACATTATTTCACCACATTATTCCCTCTAAAAACTGGGTATTTCAAGCATGAAAATCCGAAGGAAGGGACCAGCTGCATGGCACTTACAACGTTCTTGGCTCATGCACACGCGTTTTGCGTCCGTTCGAATGCCCCAACAGCTTCAGCGCTACTGTTGAAAGACGGTCCATACAATGGTTTAAGGTAAAGAGGTAATTTTGGTGTTTTCGGCACTTTGGACATCAGGATTCCCCATGGCGACGCCCTATAACAGTTATAACTGCAGTATTAGAACTCAAAATTTCCAAAGCCATTTCATAATTGCTAACCAGCTGATGAGATTGTCCCGGTTTTTGCAGGTGACGATCATGAGCCCAATCAAGGCATCCCATGAAACCCCAGGAGTCAAGCACGTATTCCTGGCGAAGGCAGCTGAAGTAGCCCAACAGGCTGATATGAACTTCTTCAACACCAATCCCAACAACATCGCCTTCCAGAGGGATGTCTATGCCATCCAGCGTGACATCTGCAACGCCACCTATCGCGCTGAACCAGCGTTTGAGGAGCTGTTCCGCTTTCCAGAAGCGGCCACCTATGACGCCATCCTGGTGGACGGCATGTTCAACGAGTTCGTCCTACCACTGGGGCCCCATCTCGGGGTTCCAATGGTCATCATCGCCCCTGCCGGCAAGTTCATGACCACATCCAGGGCTTGGAAGATCCCAGCGCCCCCATCCTACGTGCCCACAGGAGTCGACTTCATCGCTGGGCCAATGGGCTTCTTCCAGAGGCTGACCACGGTCCTCACCCACATCTCCTTCGCCATCGTCCAGCACTGGTACTTGTTCGTGGAATGCGAGGCCATCATCAGGGAGGTCTTGCCCAAGTCGCCCCCACTCTTCGAACTGCAGCGCCACGCGGCGTTCATGATTGCAAACAGTCACACTTCCGTCCATCCTTCCATTCCATCAATGCCCTACTTCCTGGAGGCAGGATGCCTGCACTGCACCAAGGCCAAGCCACTACCCCGAGTAAGCACATTTTCGCTGCTAAATAAGAAACGACCGAAGTCCAACAAGGGTGGGCAAAACATGTCTTTATAAAAATGCAAATTAGTCAATTGACATGAGCTCGCTATCATGTAAATCATACGTTTATGGTCACATGCCAGAAACTTTAGTGTCACTGTCTGACCACGTAACATTTGCTCTACAGAGCATGTACACCCACTTGGCAAAGTAATTTGCTTGACTAAGAGGGTTTTCTTCTTTGGTGGTGCATGCAACACTGTCCTACTTTCGAGTCGGAGTGTCCTGTGTGGAAACATTGCCTCACCATAAATGTATGGCACATGTCTAATGCAGAGAAAAGGTGTCCAATGATGGGGTGGCAAAACTGTCTTCATGGAGCACCCATGTCTGCCCATTTGGCAAAGTAAATTGCTTGAATAAGAGGGTTTTCTTCTTTGGTGATGCATGCAACACTGTCCTACTTTTGATTTATGAGTGTCCTAGGTCGAGGCATTGCCCCTAGAACTGGGATTTACCAATAGCTCTTTGGAGGAACAGTGATGTCAGTGCTGTTGGAACTGTTTTGCAGGATCTGGAAGACTACATGCAGCGCTCTGGGGATGACGGTGTCATCTACTTCTCCCTAGGATCGTTCCAAAAGGGCACCGCAATGCCACCGGAAATGCGCCAGAAGGTCATCGAGGTGTTCTCCCAGCTGCCGCAAAAGGTGCTCTGGAAGTACGACGGTGACATCGATGGCTTGGCGGAGAACATCAAGCTGCTCAAATGGGCTCCACAACAAGACATTCTAGGCAAGAATTAATGGAGAATCTCCAGAACCAAATAATGTTAACGTACTTGCAGCTGACTGTTGTCGAACTTACAGTACATGTATAATCGTACACCCTGTAGTACAGTACTCTCTTAGTTAAATGGTTTTTTTTTCCACTTTTCAGCACACAATAAAACCAGGTTGTTCATATCCCATGGTGGTGGCCTGAGTACATTCGAGGCAGCCTATCACAGTTGCCCAATCTTGGGCTTCCCTCTTGGTGCTGATCAGTGGGGCAACATGGCAAACGCAGTATACAAGGGTTTCGCAGAATCTTTGGACTGGAGAACGTTTACTGCTGAAGAGTTTCGGGACAAGATCCAACTGATGCTGACAAACGACAAGTAATTTTTTTCAGGTTTCATCAACTTTCCCAACCCTCCCCACACCATCAAAAAAGTATTTGGCATGTACAAAAACTCATTACATTCCCATATGGGACAGTCATTAATATATGAAATCAATTCAATTCAACTCACACTGTCAGCATACAGTGTATGTGGTATACACGTGATCACAAGAGCCTTTTAAATCTGTTTAGACTGTAAATTGTTCTTTTTGTTGCTAGTTCAGAAATGTACAAAAACTCATTACATTCCCATATGGGACAGTCATTAATATATGAAATCAATTCAATTCAACTCACACTGTCAGCATACAGTGTATGTGGTATGCACGTGATCACAAGAGCCTTTTAAATCTGTTTAGACTGTAAATTGTTCTTTTTGTTGCTAGTTCAGAAATCGTTGCTGTAGTATCTCTCAACTAGATGCAAAATTCCTGACATTGCCATGCTCATTACATGTAATGCTTCATTAGAACTTTGTATAACACGATGGTTAGGTCCAAATATGCATCTAAAGTATTGAATATGGCGAGGGAGACGCATCAGCCTACAATATGGGGGATATGTTACTTTATTGCTTGCTGAATGGCATTCCAGCTTGCTGAGACAAACACTAATTCTGATATTTGTTGGATATGGCCACGCAATTATTAATTTCTTATTTTTCTAATATTGCAACATATGCCTCTGGCTTGCCAATGATTAAAATTATAAAATTAAAATAATAGCAATTTACCATTTTAGGGTGTGCAATCATACACTGCATATAACAGAGAAATTAATAAAAAAAAAACGATACTTGTGGAGGCACATTAAATGAGATCTTGTCTAAAACGTGTATTAGGCCAAAAATGTGCAATGTACGAGTTTTAAACAAGCAACTAAAATTGTGAACCCCATCCCATCCTGAGACAGCTTTCAGCACATCCAAAATCCGTTTCGTTTACTACAAACTACAGGATGTGAAGATAGCATGCTATCTTCTAGCTATCAGAAAAGGTATCAATGCCACAGAAATAGCAACGTTAAAAAACCAAGTATTCGCAGAATATCTTGGAATGCAATACCTCCAGATACACAAATAGATAACATCAATTATTCAGAATCCTGATTGATCAGGTTCCCGATTGCATCAGGGATTTTCAGAACAAGACTTGTTTGTTCGCAAATCCAATGTCAACATTGAGATTTCTCATCATGTTTCCTCTCAATTTGCAGGTATAAGCAAAATGCCCAACGAATCTCCACATTGCTGAAAGATCGGCCAATGGAGCCACTGGAGACAGTGGTCTACTGGATTGAATACATAATCCGCCACAAGGGGGCGCCTCATCTGAAAAGTGGAGCTGACAAGCTCAACTTTCTTCAATACTATTTGCTGGATTGCATTGGATTCATTCTTGCTGTTGTTTGTCTGGGTTTACTGGTGATCTACTATTTCTTGAAAATGTGCTATCGACTGGTTGTAAAAGTGACAACCAACACCAATAAACGCAAGGTGCAGTAGGGTTGAAACTCCATGAGGTGAAAAATGAGAACGAATTCCACATAAGCATACACACTCCAAGACAATTTTAGACAAGACAAGGTGGGGCACAAACAATTAAACGATTTAAGTCTGATGCATCATCAACAGTTTAGTAGGTGAATATCTACAGTAAGATATCAACATGGTATGAAGTAAGTTCATTAGGAGTTCAAGGGCCCCTACATTATCAAAAATTATACAAAACAAGAAATAACTCCTGATATGCCAACTTCACACCTTAAACTAAATGCTAGGTACCCCTCTACACAACGGTCATCTTTTAAAATGCTGCAGCAGCAGCAACATTAAAACCTTCAATTGTTTCTGCCTCACCCTGTATCTTACAAGACCTTGTAAAAATTATCGTGCTTTCATGGTAATTCATGGAACGTAATCGATCAATCAGATTTTAACAGCTGCAAAAGCGTACAGTACAAGTGCACTTTCGCATTTTGTGGCACTTATGTCCATTTGAATTGTATGTCCTCAATTAATGGTTACCATAGAGCAGTGTTTCCCAACCTATTTTGGCCTACCGCCCCCTTTTCGAAAAAAAATTACTCACCGCCCCCTTTTCGGGAAAAAAAATTACTCACCGCCCCCTTTTCGAAAAAAATTTACTCACGGCTGGAGT
>JAQFYZ010001787.1:0-20743 GCA_034695085.1 Cylindroiulus punctatus
TTTGCATGGTTTTGCATGGTGGAAATATTATGCAGGGTGTCCGAAAATTACCACGCATTTTCAATGGACCTTGTAATGAGCCTTAAAGTCACACTTGGATTAGCGCTGTACTTACTGACGTCCGTTAAGTCTGTAAAGTCTTCAACTTGTCGCAAGGTGTTAGTTTAAAAAACGCTGTTAAAGATATCCAGATCAGGTCCAATGCCTGGGAAACATCTTGTGCGTTTACCACACCTAAGGCGTGTTTTTAATCACTTCGATTACAAGTTACATGTCAAGTAGAGGTTTTCCGTTAAGCATGTTTACAACTTCCAGATGTACATGTAACTTCCCTAGCTTCTAATATTACACATCTTCCCTGGCATCTTCTCAACACCATACGCGCGTGTATCACGTGCGTGGCTAGACAGACGATCAAGGATCGCACGCACGATCGCCCAGCCAAGATTCTGTCATGTGGAATTGGTGTTTTTCCTCTGAATTATCGGTGTCCACCCTCGTTCCACCTCCGGGAATCTTTCATTCTCTTTTAAACGTCGCTATTGATTTAGCCAGCGACCTAGTCGCGCGGAATTCCAAAAAACGTCCGAAGCGGAAATGGAAATATTTATCGACATATTTTCCTTTTAGGGCGGATCGATGGGAATATTCATGTCTATACCAAACACCGGGGGTGGCGGCCATTATGGGCTAATATATTTCCCGCTTCCAATTTACGCCACTCTTGACTTCAGGTAACACGAACCGACACACCGGTAGGTGGCGCTTCCGGAAGTGTCACCCAAGCGCCGCCGTATCATGACGGCGAAAATTTGCGGTTGGCGATGTAACAGTAGAAGCCAAACATAGAGCCATGGGCTCGGGGTCAGGCCCAGAATGAAATACAGGAGAACCTCCAAAGTTGACCAGTTTCCCATGTCGACCATGTTGGTCACCATGTTAACTCAATGGAATACGACCTCTACATACTGACCACCTCTGTATGTTGTATGTCGACCGCTTGGTCTATGACACACTGTAGTAATTTACTCTGCATATTGACAACCATGGTATCGACATGTAAAGTCGTGGATGATTTATTTTCTGTTTGCAAAACTTATGCTGTACACACAAGAGAAGTAATTTGTCTCTGTAGAGGTTCAAGAGTTCATTTTTGTGCTCTTACAGCATAAAAGGGGCTTAATGGCATTATGGCAGCAAATAGGGAAATTCCTTTTTAAATGGTATTTAGAAAATAAAAGATCACAGAATTGGAATCGTGATTTGCATTAGCTGTTCATCACCACAACAGCTTCAGTAGATAATATTGCCTGGATAGGTTTTCTCTTACATAATCAAATTTGTAAGTACATGTACAATGTGCGTTGCAAATTAGTGTTTCTGTTTACAAATTCCAGTTCTACTGTACAGTTTTAATTTCTGGATAAGTTTGCACTACATTAGCAATACTGGTACTGCACTTACTAAAATCTGGAGGTATCTGTAAGGTGTTGTAAGGGATGAAATTGGTTTCCAATATGTAGCTTTGCAAAAAAAAAAATTCGTTACAATTTTTTCACTTTGTAATGTACTTGTGGTACCCACCATTCCATTAAATGTAATGTATCCAATGAAGTTAACCCCAAATGAATTTGAGGCCTTCCATGATTATGCTGTGGATTTCGACAGGGTGATTCATATAAAGCTCATGATTTTCATTTTATGTTTACTTTGACAAGAAGGATACAGCTAACGTGCTATTGTGTTACATGTAAAGAATCTCTTGGAGATTACTTTGTCATTAAAGGTTGTGCTGAAAATAACCTGTAGACTGGCTGTTGACAATTGCCTAAAGCTCCCGTGTGACATGCAGGCAAAACTCCAAGACTTGCGGTCTTTTTGTAGATAAATGAAACATTTCGACGTATTCCTATTCAAACAATGGACGAAAGATAATTATGAGATTTATATGAATCGCCCTGTAATCAGAGAATCATATGATCAGAATATGCAAACGTTGAGAACACCTTTATTAACGATTCGTAATCCATGTCGAGGGTCAATCTAGTTCTTCTGATGCTGGCGATTTTATACTGCTTTGTATGCTATTGGCAATCCTGATAACTAAACTTTAACCAAGCTGCATTAGTATTTCGCAATGTACGTCTGCGAAATCCTGAAACTAAATAAGGTGCAAGCCACGTATTTCGAAACTGAAATCGTTCGTCTCCCCAGTGCTAAATTTGTCTTTGCTCTGACATCTTGTCACCTCACTGTCCCTCGGGAAATTTAGTGACCAAGGTGGTGTTTAGCTGGACACTGCAGATGCCATGTGCAACATTTTGCATTCAGGTCGTAAAGTCGGGAAAATGCGTTTCAACGTTATCGCTGCCAAAAGTTTATACAGGAAAGCAGCGCAGAAACTTGTATGGGGTGTTCAAAAACATTTTAAACTTGAGTGGACTCAATTTGGCACGCTTTTGATACTTTGGTATCTCATGTACTTGAACCATTCCTCCAATTTTGAAGAACTTACCTAGACTTTGCTACAGAATATGCAATGCCCACCCCATAGAAACTGTTAGAACGGTTTCTAATAATTGCTCGAAGGCTGGCACTGATTGCTTGATGGTGAGACATCTTATGTTTCATTTTTCAAATAACCTATAATAAATTAATGTACATTGTAATTTATTTACATTGCCTTAACCGCAAGAATCACTGCAAGCTTAAGAACCATAAGAAGTCCACTTTGTCATTGTTGCTATGTAAGAACAGGAAGTTGCATGGAATAATATGCAGTACAGCTTGCATTCTTTGACGAATTCGTCCACATAACTTTAGCTTTAGAAAATAAAGTTGAGTGATATTCGTAAATTCATCTTAGTCAAAATTTCTAGTTAATGTAATGATTTAGGATGGCCTTGTAATATAAAATGCTTTTGTCATTTCTGTTTTCTTAATTTCTTATCATGCAGATCAAAGTGATAATTGCATTTGGCCTATTTACATGTATATAGTACACTGTTTACTGGTGTGGAGAAAGGGAAACCGCTTGAATAGTTGGTCTCTAAGCATTGGTACTCTTAAATATGCACAGCTGTTATGAGTATTAGATGGTGGACTGGTTTCTCTTATCAAGGGAATTCCTTAAGTTGGCCTTTACAGGAGGACCGGTGGTAGGGGGTTGGTTGGACTTTTAGGCACCATTATGAGGTTGGCTGGTTTTCAGCCTAAGGCTTGTTGTGTTTATTGGTGTACTTGTCAAGATGTCTTTCAGTGGTTTTATCTTCTTGGTTTGTGCTTCAGTCATTGCGGTCACTTTGCGGTGCTGGACTTGATTCTACGGTCTTTATCTGCATTGTTATTCTTGAATATCACGGTTTTGTTCTGCTATGCCAACGTGAATATCGTGCATCTAAACGGATTATTCCTTCTACATTTACTTGCTCATTCAGCTTGGATTTCATTTCCTCCAGCTATAATATGTTGAATGGATCCAATTACGTTGATAAAGAAATGACTTGGCTATCAGATTTTCAACGCTTATGGATCGTAGTACATGAAGTTATGAACATTCATAATTATTTGCAAGTAATTGACTGCTGCATTGATGGTTATCAACATACTAGTCCAGAATTTATCATCAGAATTAAACAATGTATAGGCTTTTAAGCAACTGACATCAATAATAATTATCTTCTTGTAACAATGATTTTTAACCATCATTAATTTTATCACTCTTTTAGCAAGCTATTAGAATACCTTATTGTAACCAGTTCATCAGCAGCATTAATCATGTTATCATCTGGATAGCAATCCATATAGTTATCACTTTGATATAAACTAATTTGACCTTAAATCGGCTATATTTCTCGCCTTTCTGTAACCAAAATGTATCATCGGATAATACATTATATCATCAATTCAGAAACATTATAATCCGTTTATCATCAGAATCAACCAAATTGCAATCGGTGAACTCCTCACCATATTGGAACCAAAATGTATCATAAAGATAACACCAATTTATCATCATGATCACCAAACTTAATTATCATATCGAACATTTTTCATTCTTGTGGGTCAGTAAAAAAAGCACGAAGTTCGTAATTACGCGTTTCGCTCACGTGCATTCACAGGATGGAAAATGTTCAATATTACCAGTCAAGTTTAGGATAAGTATATACTCCTAATTTTTCATCACTTCAGCAACCAATAGGCAATAGGCTAGTTATCATCTTGTTGTTAGGAAAACTGCAGTCAAACTAGTACCCAACATTTTTTTAAGCGAATTGGGACAGAAGCAACAATGCACTAAAGGAACTTTGGTTATGGCATTTAAGATATTACCGATTATGTTATATAGTTTAAACCGTATTGGGGAATTTTCCCGATCAACTGGAGCATTAATTCCAATTCACACTTCCAGCCTTTTTCTCGCGTTCGACGCAAGTACATAAACATAAAATGCAGCTTTCTCGTATTTGACCTTTCAATCTTTCAAAATGTTGGATCCCTCTTCGGGTTTCAGAACAACTCTTGGCGTAGCGAGTTTGGTAGTCGCTTCTGAGCATCGGGGGACAGAAACGAGCAGCTATATTTCAGCACTTCCCTAACTGGAGGCGCCCTACTCCCCCCAGAAATGCGTTTACTGCCTTGTTTCATCTAGTTTTGCCACTGAAATGGCGGTTCCCTCTCGCATTAGCTGCAACCACATCCATTTCCGCGCTCGGCGTCTGGCCCCAGCAGTTTGGGCCCAGGTGAAAAAATAATAAAATGAGGCCTTCGACGCCACCAATCGATAGCGTGTTTTGCAACGGCACACACATGTTCGCGGGGCACGATTGTTTCGCCTGGAGTTGCTGATCTGGAACTGGTAACGAACGGCCAGGGAATTTGCGGCCGCCTCCACTGGGGGGCGCCATCGTTCGCCTCGGTGTTGTCCAAATTTGTAAATGTTTTTTGGCACTGAATGCCACTGATGCGTTGGAAAGCACATCCATTGGAATTGTAGTAGCGCACACGGCGTTTGTTCTAATGGGTGGTGCACCAAATACATGTGTAAGTGCAAAGTACTGTATAAATCGCTTATAATGACCATTGGTTTTTGCATATGCATTTTTTCCTTAAATATACCAAAGTATGCCGGGTCAGCCCCCTGGAAAAAGGGCAAACCATGCTAACGACAGTGTACATAATGATTGCCGGATTCCAGGGGCAGGACAGGTTAGGTATACCAAACTACCAATCATACATTACATATACAGTAGAAATCGTTTATAGCGACGAAACCGGATATAACGACCGATGAATGGATAATCCGTTTTCCGATATCGGATATACCGACCATATACATGTATAGTGAAGGACATATTGCGTGTTTTGTTTAATTTTATTTGAATGATATTTGTCGGAGGCCTTGGAAGTGGGATTGACCGTGAAGGGAAAAGGGGATGTACACTGTATGTACATGTACAGTGTAATCAGTTTACTTCAAAACAAAAAGGATGACATGACGAAAATCTTTGACCATTGAAGAGACTAAGAGAGGTGCCGAGCATTATTTTGTGTTTGGAGACTGAAGTTACCAATCGACAGGTCTGCATTGATTGACATTAAACCTGTACATGTAACCTATTGGTGCAAAATGGGTGTGACCAGGTGGGTATGGGTTGTTCAGCTTGTAAGAAATGTTAACTTGGGTTGCAGGACTAGACCCCCCTACCACATGGTACCGAAAGGTACTGACAGTAGGGTACTGAGTTGAATTGAATTGAATTGAATTAAGGTCGAAATACATGTACATGTGCTGGCTAATTCAGACATTAGCAAGCAAGCATGAGTGACGTACTACTCATACACTGTAGTACAATATACTTGCTAGACGGCCAATTAAGATGCGAATCTTAACACTGCAGTGTTAGTCAAAGGGAACACTTGCATGGTAATTCTGCTTCGGATAAAGCGTGGCGACACGATTTGGTTTAGAGGCAAAACGTTTGGAGTGCATTAGTTTCAGTGTAATTATTGTTATGATAATATCACATTTATTGAAGAAATAGTGGTTTATAAGGGGTAATAAATATTATGGACTGTCCCTGTAGTCATTTTATTGCAAAGCACCTAAATAATTTTGGTAAAACCACTTTTGATTTGATGTGAGAACTACGCCACTTATAAAGATAATTAATATATTGCAAGGAAGGAACGGTCAATGTATGTGACCATGAGTGACTGTCATCGAATTTTCGAATTTTGAACATCTTCCCCCTCTCAAATGCCCATTGGCACGTTGAAAAATGACGATCAACGACGACCTGATGGCAATCAAAACAATGGATAATCCGAGGTGCACACAAACGCCTTTCCATAAATATTCGTCTACTCAAAGGATGGGATATTGGATATATTGCTCAAATGGAAATCAACAAGAATCTCCGATTTGTGCCAGCCAATGTGCGCTTTAAAATCGAAACGTGCTGAGCAATCGCTAATTATGACTTTCCACGGTGACACGTGACTGACTCGGAGCATAAGTGGCTGCGGTTTGCTGACGGCCACATCGGGCCCTTTCGCTCTAAACTATGGCAAAATCTTCATTAAAGTAATTGCCATTAACGACGCAAACCCCAGCGCGCTGCGCTAGACAGCCTGGAAAAGTCAGAGGCCAAAGCTGATGAGCCACATCCAAGTGAGCCATCAACAACCTCGCTCTTGATGACAAAATCATCGATGGGCATAACACTGTGACAGCTTGCTTGCCATCGTTTTCACAAATTCATTTTGATCTCGAAGTCCCAATCCGAGATTTGCCAACATGGCAAAATCGTGTGAACCAATGTTCAATTCTTAACCTTTGCAATGGAAGCTGTAATTCGACAAACTCGTGACGCTGTTCTCCTCCTATAAAATGCTAGACACATTTTTAAAACAAACTGTAGTAGAGCATCGATGATCCGAACGTGTCATAAAAATAATTAGCATTGCAACACAACATGCATTGTTTTTAACATTGTTTCCGCATTTGTATGAATGAATGTACAACTGCTGTGTACAGTAGTCCCTGTTTCATTGAAATCGACATAAGTAATGCAAAACTGTTCTTTTAATGGAATTCGATTATCCGGATGTTCGTTTATCCGGACCACCCCTAGTCCCGACTAATCCGGATAATCCGGCATCCATATCCCCATAGTTGTGTTTGGACATATAGTCCCAGAATAGTCCCTGCTCCAAATGCTAACGAGATAATTACGTTTATATTTCAACCTGTTTGCACAGTATACAATAATGGCATTTGCTTAAAATGGCAGCTGTAGCTAACTGTCCATTTCATACATTTTTCTTTCTTTGTGAGTTTTAATGTTGATCTAAACTAACCTAAAATATATGGCAAAACTTAATTACGCCTGATGTCCTTCCTTGATTTCGCATTTGTTCTTCAAATTGATATCTTTGGACCCTTCCTCTAGGGGGATCCAACAGTCAGATCCCCCATAGTCCCCAAAATATATGGCAAAACTTAATTACGCCCTTTGTCATAGCCACACAGTTGATTTTCTAATTTCCTATAATCTGTCAGCGACTGTTTTTGTAGAAGGGCAGCTAAATCAATCAATCACTTGTAAGCTAGTTTTGTGGGTTAGGTTGGGCACAAAACCATGATAAACATAAGTACTTGTAATGTAGAACGGATTTGGACAGCAGTGATAGTCGTCATTCATGCAGACCATTAGAGCTGAAATATGCACATTCCAAGCATGACATCAAGTAATGTATATCCCATTTCATTCGAATCTTAATTTTTTTATCAATGATGATATCGTCACTTGGAATACCATCACTTAGGATCACTTAGGGGGTTGACAATGATGGCAAATGCTGACATTGGGAGTCTGAGATCACGATTTCGTAATGGTATAATGGTCGAACTTTCCCTTTCATAATGTCACGTGCCTGGAGCATTACCCCATAATGTGCTTTGACGTCACTTTTCTTTGGCTTTGATTCTACACATTCAAGAATCCTTTCGGTCCCCTTTAAATTTGTCGTTTGGGGAGGCGTCTGGCGCTGTAAATAACCAAATTTTCTCTATAATTTTCCAGAGCTTGGCTACGTCCTTTGCATGCAAAGTACCGATAAATCTTCCATCATTTTTATTTGTTTTTCCACGCTTCTTTGGCCAGCCGTTCGCGCGACGCAATTGCCAGCGTAAGGTGTCGACGCGAAACACACCCTTCAGAACGCATTCCGTCATTAATTTTTCATCTGCCTCCACGAGTGCATGGAACACGGTAATGGCCCCAAATTCCATTAATATTGGAACGAGGTAATGCTGGAAATTAGCGTGCGCCATCGCTCGTGAATGCTAATGGCCTAAATGGCGATCATTTCTCCAGTAATGGCTGGCCATCGAAATCACTGTCATTTTCGAGAAAGAATCTGAAGCTTGGTTGGGCTTCTGGCATCCCCCTCCAAAAATGGGAATTTGAAATAGCAATGGGGATGCTGATGCTGTTTGCACCTCTAGAAGACGCCTATATATTGTGCTACCCCTTTTGTGTGTTAATCAAAAGTCGGTGTGGATAGCTAAATGGTGTCAGAAGATGTTTTTAACATGTCGTCTCATCTAAGACTCATTCTAGAGCCAACCCCAAGTCCTGCAACACACCATGTTGACTAACATTTGACTTTGGCTACAATATGCTGACTTTATGGCTTTATGACTTTGGCGACAATATGGTTTAAAACCGTCAAGCATGCAATAACGCAAAATAAGTTTATTAGCTGTTAACACCACTCATGGTTTGAATTAAGTTCATGGGAATTGAATAAGAAATGTCGTCACATCAAAAGCTTAGGGACACATCTTGCAACACAACATTATTGAGTCTAAAGCCCTGCAGCTTTGATCTTTTAATATTTTTTAGCACCACATTTGACTTCCAAAACAGCCTTAATCCAAGGTGACACGATGTTATTAGTTACTCGTATTTCATTGGGTTATATTACACGCTCGAACATCTTGTCACATTGGATTAAGGCAGTTTTGGAAGTCAAATGTGGTGCTACAAATTATTGAAAGCTCAAGTTGCAGGACTTTTGACTCAATAGTGTTGTGTTGCAAGATGTTTGTCCCTATCATGTTTGATTTGATGACAGTTCTTTGTGATGTCTTATGAATTTAATTCAGATTAAGGGGTTTTAAGAGCTAATAAACTGCTCTTTTGTATTTTGCATGCTTGCATGTTTTAAACCATAGCAGTCTTATGCCGATTGTCTGCAAAGTGAGGTGTTATGAGTAAACATGATGTGTTGCAGGACTTTTGGCTTGGGGTTGTATAATAACGGCATTACATCGAATTATGTCCTGCTTCGACGCCATAAACATGGCTGTTAAGCAGCTAAATGAAATAAATTGTTTAATTGTTTAGGAAAGTTATGTGTGGGCTTGGTATAAAAACATTAAATGCAAAAAAAACTTGTGTAAAACTTAAGAAGGAATTTCAGCAGATATGTCAGGCTTATCTACTGGAAAAATGTGATGTTGAAATATTTGTGAACAGTTATTTCTTTTGCATAGCACGATACACGTACATTTTCTTTATCAACGTTTAAATGCTGCAAATAATGTAGCTATCTTGCATTTCGTAAAGATTTAAATACGATCAAAGTGAAATGTATCGAAGCCGTGCTGAAACCACATTCATAGTAAATCTTTTCCAAAAAAACTTCGTCAATTATGGCTTACAAAATGTCGAGTCATGAGAAAAATGTTTACATGGTTTGAATAGCAAGCATGTAATTGACAGAGGCTGTACGTTTATTCCAATTAAGAGGGGAACACAATTACACTAATTGACAAGTTGAAATGAATTACCTCGAAAATAATCAAAACAATCCACCGTTGTAAATTTACCGTGTTGCTCGTTGAAATGTAAATATCTATAATAATGGGATAGGCAAGCACTTGATAGCATAGTGAGTATATTTTAAGCACTTGCAAACAAATCAGCACTTATAGTGTACGAATAGTCAATCACTGTAAATCATCTTGGTGTGATAATAGCTGTTTTATCCATCAAAGATGGACAATCACTAATAGGAGCTCCTGGTACTTCCAACTTCAAACAATGAGAAATCCTGTCGCACTTGAAATTTTTTTAGCTTGGTATCATAGCACGAAACCAGAATGGAATTTCTGTATAACACCGTATTAAAATGTTGAAGCAGTGACCACATTGGATTTGAGAGTTCGTAAATATAACGTCGATCTAACGTACAAGTTTGTACGTAGCATCAACATTAATCCGTTTTGTTTCCAAACTAGCTCCTTAAGTGGTTTGAAAGTGATGTCAAATGCTGAATCACAGGTTTGGAGATTACATGCAAGTTGCCAATATTGGGCAAATGTAACACTGACATTAATTACCACTGTTTTCTGCAGACAATGGGTTTTGGATACTTTAGCAAAATTAATGTGTTTTTGGAATTATCAAAATTTTTAAAATACCTAATTAGCTTTTCCTCATGCAAACTAATGTTAAAAATATTATGTAATTTATTATACTCAAGAGCGCCAGCCCATCCGCATTACAATGGCAACCTGACTATTTAGGCTTTTTTCAATTTCATTTACTAACCGTGTGGAGAGGGATTTACTCAAGTACGGGAATGTACTTGTAACGAGGATAAATAAAAGTAAAATGGAATCTATAATCTAATACTAGCTTATCTTGTATAGCTTTTTAAGAATAACTTTTAACGATTTTCATGAAATTCCGATATACATATGTACATGTATATAATGTTCCATTTGTAGGCAATAATTTGTATCAGCCCCTGCATGAAAGCAATCACTGATAGCAGCTCCCTGTAGGAAGGCAATCATATAAAGCACTGCAGAATTGCAAGAATGCAAAGCACGTTCTCAACATTATCGCAAGTTTCACCTTATTGGGCCTAGCTGTTGCAAATGAACAACCAAATTGCTCAATCATTGTTAGGCAAACTATATCGATATCATGCTCAACGCCATGTACATGTATGGAAATTGCTGCATCTAAGACCATGCATTGGCCAAGCCGTTTCTCAGATGCGATGCTTTGCTGAGTTATCTTCGGAGCGATTTAAAATTTACCAAACCGGAAGCATCCTTGGGCTCATCCGTATGCCGATACCGTTGACATGACAGGAACCGCCATCCAGTTAATGCAAATTTGGAGCCACACTCGGGCACGGATGTTACGACTTGTTTGCCGTCTGAGTGCCGCGCATTTTCCAATTCCCTCGTTTTTGTCACATCCAAAGTCGGTTGAAAAGTGAGCCGAAATCATTGCCGCGCACTTTTATTATCATTCGTCTTCCTTTTTTCATCCAGTTTTTTTTGTCCCACCTCTAAATCAGATTGCGCTGCTGCGATAGAACTTCCCGAAAACTGCCGCATGATGGCACCCCAGACGACATTCGAACCCCGACATCCACTTCCGCTCTGTGCAATGCGTAACGGAAATAACACTGCACATGCCCATGATCCCTCGACTGCTTTACACCAGAGTTGTTGGCAAAGTGGATTTCGTCCGCTATCACACATGGCTCTGCTGACAGTATTGGGTACTGAATTGAACTGAATTGAATTACTCACAGTTGGGATATGATCCGGATATCGAAGCCCGAATAGTGCGGTTATAATTTCCAGTTAGTATGGTTTCACCCCTACTTAAGGGGTTGCACGCTGGTTGAAGTCCCACTGAAGTCGTTGAAGAATGTGACGGGTTAGTGAAGTTAGTGAACTATTTTATTATGTTTGAAGTCACTGCAAATCAGCGAGTCCACCCACGCAGCGCTCACCTACAAAGACATTCAAAGATTTCCAGACATTATGTAACCTCAATAACTGCAGTGGGAATACAGAAAGACTCCAAGGAACTTAACGAACTATCAGGACTTAAGTAGACTTCCGGGACTCAATTTGGACTCGACTCAAAATTGACTCAATTCCTGACCTCATGGAATTCAGCCCGACTTCAACGACTGTAATGGGACTTCAAGGGGTTGTTGCTCATATCCTTACTTAAGACATCGAAGACGTCCAAAGCTCCATGAAATTCCTTCTCTCTTCATTTTCTGACTTCTACGAAGTCTGGAAATCATTGAGGTCCCATTAAGGCGACATTCATGTCGTCATTTAAATCTATGCATAAGACAGACTGATTTCGAAGTCCTTGAATTAAAGACCAGGCAAAATTCTTTCAGTCCATTCAGCTGTACAGAAATGTCATGTGCTGTTCACACCACACATGATTTCATGACTGAAGGAAAATTATAACGCTAGAAATATTTTATCATTTAAATTTTTTTTTTTTTAATTTACGCATTTTCCATACAATGCACAACGGTTCCAAAAGGTGCTGCACTTCACTCGGGCAAATTATCCGCACTAACAAGGGCATTGCTGGATTTGGTGTGGCCGTGATAACCGCAGTGATCAGGGTATTGTTGGGCGTCCATGGCAAAGCAAATTCGTCTTTGCATCTCACATCTCCAATATTTATCTATCAATTCAGCAGATGTTGCTTTGAATGCGGCGAAATTTAGCCCCACAAATACACCACCATCTTCAGCATTTGTTATTCGGCACGAGCTTGCGTTCATCAATTCGTGGTGCTTGTTATCCCCCAATTTTCATGCAGATCCTCATTACGCACGTGGCGTGAATTCATATGTTCCTCGAAGGCTTTGAGCACCTTCTTCAGGATCCCAGGACCTGCATTCTGTGGATCCAAATGGTAATGGGCTCCGAAAGCACTTGGCACTCTAATGGGATTTTGGAAGGCTGTCCTGCTTCCAGTAGGGGCTCAAGGTCAAGATGCCCGCTGCTCCCAGGGGCCTCTTGTCCATCAGGTTCTTCCAGATCAGGGTGGCAGGCGGCACATGTTGAAACCTGTTTAATGCGCCTTTGCTTTATGCATGAGCTCGACTTGAGGGGCCCAAAACAAATTTAAGCAGCATTCTAAATGCATGGCATATTTTGGCCAGATGCGGTCATTTATATGAATTGCTCGGACACACGGCCCAGCTGGATGCGGCAGCAGTTTTTATCGACTTGGTTCTGTTTTGGACATAAAAAATACCTTCGCCTGGGTTTTATATTCGTGGTGACCGTTGCTAGGGATACACCGATGACCACCTTCCGATGGCGGTCACCTGCTTATGCTGCATGCAATACACTACCGAATTGGAAATAAAATAGAAAGCGAGTGGGAAATGTGCATTGAGCTCCTGCCTTGACCATATTGACAGAAATTTGAAAGGAAAAATGCGGAATCATTTTGGACCCGTTGCAAGGTGATCAATACATGTAGAAAAGATTGTTAAGATGTTTGTCAATCAGATGGTCAAAACATCTGATGATAAATGATACCAAAATGATACCGATTTTTTAAAATGTCCGCATATACATGTACACTTGTATTTGAAATGTGTATACCTGTTCTCGGCCACTTTCACGCTTCATTTCCTGAACTCATCTGAACATATTTAAGGGAAAATGTTATAAGTCGCTTAATGTATTCAAAATGTATTTCGAAATATATACTTACAAGGAGTACATTTTAAAATTCATTTTAAGATTGTTAAAATGCATGTATTTCACGTTTTGGGTAAAACTAAAAATAATTTTACAACTTGCACCATTAATAAACATGCATTCATAAAGCAATGAATTTTGAAATGCACTGCATAATAGCATTTCTAATACAGACACATTTTGCAATATATTTTCAAATGCTTTTCATGAATTGCATTTCAAATGCATTTCTTTTCCATTGGAGATATATGCTTGGTTTCTTTTGTTAATGCTCGTTTTCCAACCAAAGAACACTTACATCAATCGAAATGGTTTTCCAGAAATTGTATCTGTTAATAGTATCGATAGTTGCTGTTTTACACAATCTGGTTTGCTACACAATAGTACTTTAAATGTCCAAGAAAATATTATCATTAAACCATGTACTTTTATCTGTTATACCAGAATGACACCTGCCCTCGTTTTTTGACTGGCAATTAACATGCATTTTATCAGAACTTTATCTATCAGAACAGGGACAGTTCCGTAGTACAACCTAAACTTTTTGTCCCCAAACGCACACAATCTTCACAAATTAAGATTCGAAAAACACCAAGATTGCTTTTAATCCTCAAGTTTTCTTTTTCTTCGTTTTCAAGAATGGACTTTGGAGAAAGCGAGCAAGAGCATTTCCGTTCTGCCTTTTAATTTCCTTGCACTTTAATTAAGCCTCGACCTGCGTATAGCGGACGAATCCCAATTTTCCAAGTTTGCTAGCTCACATTCTTGCATTTCTGCGCACGTCAAGGGCAGGCAAAGCCCTGGCAATTAAGGCTGGAAAAATCGAAAGATTTATTAGAAAGTTGTTCCAAGACGTACAGTAGCTTCTCACTCGTGATTTTGATTTAACAATGCTCGCGTCGTGCCGAGAATGCAATTGTTCATTTAATTAGGAAGTAGTCCCCTTTTTGCTGTTTATAATTCCTCAACAATTCATCTTTATGACTGCCATAGCGGGCAGGCAATTTTCTCCAAGAATGGATGACAGGCTGATGAAAAATTCCAAATTGCAGTTAATTAGCTCGGGAAAAATAATCAAGATACTGCTGTAAATTTGCAGTGAATCACGCCCTGTTTGCCTGGTGCAAATAATCTCCGGCTTATTAGTTATGTTTTCTTGTAAGCGAAACTGTGTTGATATTGTATCGCCATCCAAATCTGCATATTTAGCGAGCGAGCAATTGGAGTGCGTGTACTTCTGGGGCTAAGCTGCTTTTGAACTTGGAATAAGTAAACATTTCTTAATTCAATGTGTGCAGAACGCCGTGCCTATAGTCGAAGCCCGCGCGATGAATTTGTGCAAATATGACTTGCGCAGAAACAAAACGAGCATTTTCTGCTACTATTATTACTGCACTTAAAGCGGCCATTCTTTGGATTTGGAGACAGTTTCCTTAGATTTCAGAGAATTTGGATATGCTGTGCTCCCAAGGGCCCAGCTCCGCCATTGAACCAATGAAAAAGTTGGTTTCTCCGCATGGCTAGTATGATGGCACTGAATGGTCTATTCGTATATAGAGGAGACTGGGCAACAGCCAATCAGAAAGATTCAGCTTATAGATTAGGTACTCCTATGATGCATGAGAAGCTGCGACGCATGGCTGGCATGAATGGCGGAAATGGCCTGGCAAAATTAATTGAAAACCGGTTTTTCCATCCTTTTGGTTTAATCGAATTTCCTAGTCTCCTCTATATAACAGGATCCTTCCGGACCTGAAAAGCATGGAAGTCAGGGAAGTTTAAAAGGCCTGGAAAATTCGGGGAAGAGTCAGGGAAGATTTATTTATTTTCAACAAGTCAGGGAAATGTAACAAACGACACAGTCCAGCATGAATTGGATGTCACAATTGGATGTCCCCATTTACATTGATGAAATAATCTGTCAATCAACAACCACATCTCAAAAATACCATCTCTGTCAAGAATTTGGAAAACTTTGCTTTTTTCTGCTGATTGTAAGAAGAATAACCTGACAAAGAAAAACTTAAATGATTTTTAGTCTCTGGTACATTTTTTATTTTTATTAACTCAAGCGATCAATCGAAGCAAGCAATTCTGTGGAAGCGATCAATAATGAAACTAACTTTGAAAAAGTAATCTAAATTTGCAGTTTTCCATTAAAATGTGTGCTCTGTTGCTGGTTCCTTATTAAATTTTTTGTTCACCTTATGTTTATAGTGAACAAGGAACAATAAAAATGCCATTTTTACAGTGGCATACGTCATAATTTCGCATTTTCCAGGGAAATTTTTTTTAAACCTGGAAAAGTCAGGGAAAAGTCAGGGTAGTTGAAAAAACTTTGACACTGAAGTGCCATTCTTTTCATTGCTTACAGTAATGTTTTCTTATGGTCCTCTTAAAATGTACCTCTAAATTTGAATAGGCCAAGAATCCTATAAAACGCATATTTCAACTTACGCGGTTGTCTTGATGGGTCTCTTTGTCATAAAAAGTGCAAAACACCATGCTTCTCGAGTTATTTGGACAACTAGCTATGGCTCGGTAGACAAGCCATTAACGTCTTAATGTTGGCTAAATCGGTGTGTGTTGGGGATGGGGTAGCTGATTTGTGCTGGCAAAACAAGAAAATGTGACCTGTGTCATGTCCATGCCACGCCAAAATAATTTGATTATAGACCGACATTTCGGTAGCATGTCTAGACGTGCTTTTAATAATTCATTTCCTACACCAACTTGTACTTCAGCAGACAAATTAGGACGGCTTTCATCAATGAAATATTTTGCTGTGGAGTTTTGACCCCATTTTTTTGAATGGAAAGTGCTTAAGATTATCGATCAAGAACGTAGATGAACGCTGGCTTGGTCAGCTGAAATACCATTCAGTGGAATCTAGTTGAATGATGTTTAAAATTAATGTGGATCAATAGGATCCATGTTTATGTTAGATATCAAATTCATCAAATTTAGAATGTTAACGTCTTGGACAGGATTTCATGGAAACATTTACATTTCCCCATCAAATCTTGTACTATAGTGGTTTTAAATTTGGAAGCCATGGTGGGGGTTGCTAGTTTTACAAATCAAAACATTTTGTCGACTGGCTGAAATTTATCATCGTTCCTGAAAACATACAAGAATGCTTTAACATTGTGTACATGTAACATGTGTTATTGCTGTAACATTTTGAGGAAAATATGCTGTGGGCCTGCATTAAACTTAACCCTTTATTTCCTGCTAGTTTATTCAAAAAATTACCGGGCAATGTAGGATAAATCATATTATTTGAGACCTATACATGTATATGGTTATTTTTAAAGTGCCTAAGTTGTTTCCTTAATAATGGTGACACGAATTTAAAATACATGCATTTATTCTTTATAAAATTATGACCTCAGCCTCGGTAATACACTTGAGCTTCAGTAGTACTAGTGTCACAATTAAGTGACTTTTGATGATTATTATTGGATGTGCTTCGGAATATACTCCGCTGCGGAAAAATGGGCTTCTCCTAACGGTTTGTAAGCTGACTGATTTCCTGTGGGTAGAGGAGCTTAATGAAGCAATTACATTTTAACATTAGGTCAGATTACATAAGCACAACATAACACCAAGAGCAACATAGAAAGGATAAATTGCACCAGTGTCAGGTGCAATGCTTGTCCCCGCAGCATGTAGTACGTTGTAATAATATACATGTACATACTTTGTGCACAGTTGAAACGGGGCATATACCGTAGTATAGTCTTAACTGGCTCTTAATGAAAATGAACTAACAATTCTGTGTATATCAAACTTGTTTTTTAAATGTCTTTAAAAATAACAATTTAAATGTGCATTGTGTGGAGTGATAATCTGAATTAAGTGCTCATTACTGCTAGTTATAAAGACAAATTTTATGAAGACAAGTTTGGCCATTCGGCGCTAATTCCACCGCCTTGATGTGTAGCCTGCACTTTAAAACAACTTGCATGCAATTTATCCTCGCTTTGGGGCAAATCTCCCGTTTTATTTTCAAAAAATGCTTGTGGACACTGGTGGGATGAGCAAAGGCTTCAATGTAGCATGCACGTTATTGATTTCGTCGATTCGAAATTCCAGCAGCGTTGCTGCACAAATATTTGCATAAGCAAATTTCTTCTCCGCAATTAGCGATTAAATCTTTTTGAATTTAATTTTGTCGGAATATTCAGTGCGCGTGATCGCCCCCTTCAGTGCTCGCAATATCGTGGCCAAATTATCATTTTGTTGAAGGTTCCGCGCTCTTATCACTCTTATCCGCATTTTCGGGATTAATTAATAACGCCAAACAGTCCGGACCCATTGTTGTTGTACGGTCGGACTAATAGTTGTCATAAGCCGATTAATTGGAGTTGTTAGCCAGTGATTTTTATTGCCATTGCGCTCCAGTGCCCTTTGCCTCCTGGATCGGCAAGTGGATGCAAAAAGGATGACATGGCAAGTTTGTTTTCGGTTCAATAACAATCCATTTTCTTCGAAGGCTTTGACTAAGTTTGATACTTATGTCATCCGAATGTGTTTGGTGTACAAATTAGATGGCATTCTTTTATGAGAGGGTTGGCTGTTGGCTGTTATTTTGAAGTTTTCGGGTAGAAATAATTGATGGAAAACATGAAAAATACGATGCTTTTCAAGGAAATACAGAGAAAAATATTTCTTGGTACTACGTGATTATTCTTTATCCAATAAATTACAATTATAAATCTGGAACATATGGCATATCACTAAAATTGCGTGGGATTGGGGATGCATAGTATCTGAAATTTCAAATCCACTTCATTTACTCCAAGTCGTAAAATATATTAATAAAGTACGACGTGAACACAGCCGCTGTTTACAAATGTACAACAGGGAAGTTTCATGAAATCTAAAAACGCGAAAAGTTGGTGAATTGAGAGGGAATATGACCATAGAAATGCTTTGTAATGATTTCGTTGTTAAAAAAATAGCTTCTGCTCGAAACAGCATATGAGTCACCGAGTTGATACCACGTGATCATGACGCTGTCATAGCCTCATTGGCTGCTACCAGTCCCGATTGTGGTTACCATGGTTACAGTGATTTTGAAAGATGTTCTGTGTGATACCTTTTCATCACATGGAAGGTGTCGTACAAGGATGCTTGTCATGATCGCATTGTGGCGATTTTTCAAGTCATTCAAACTTACATGTATATAAGATTAAATAACAGGGTTTCCCCAGACCTGCAAAACCTGGAAAAGTCAGGGAAGTTGGAAAGACGTGAAAAGTTCCGGGAAATGTCAGGGCAGATTGTTTTATTTTAATAAAATCAGGGAAATTTAACAAATGTTTTGATACAAAAGTCAAGAAATTCGTGCTTTCAATTGACGCAAGCAATTTTATTGAAGGGATCAATAATAAAATTGTAAATTTAGGAAAGCTAATCTAAATTTGAATTTTTTTTTAAAAGTGTGCTTTAATGCTGGCTCCTTATTGAAATTTTGGGATCACCTCATGTTTATAAACAATGGACAATAAATACAGCATGTTTTACATTGGCATGTCATATTTTCGCAATGATTATCATCAGGAAAAAAAATTTAAAACCTGGAAAAGTCAGGGGAAATTCGGGGAAGTTGAAAATTGACTTTCTAGGGAAATCCTGAATAAACATCTTTACGTTTTTCACTGTCGAAAGATATTGTATGTCCTGTATTTAGATATAATCATTTCAAGGTCACTAAACATATAGCTTCCATAGATATAATGGCCATAAATGATAAAGATTATAGTGTTTGTTGGTTCAACACACTTTTTTGATCCTTACATGTTTACATGTAGAAGTACCATTTATGGATCTCTGAAACCTCTTATCCAAAGTCAAGTTTTCACTTCCAAAGATAGCCTACAGCTAGCAGAAATTTAATTAAGCAATGATGTTGGTCACCATCCGAACTCCATATGATCCTAATAAATTGGGTGCATGGATTTCATCCTAAGGGTACTGAGTTGAACCGAATTGAACGCCTGCCCAGCAACATTGAGAAAACCTGGTGATGGATACTGGATATTGATCGTTTGACGACCTCAATCTTCGTCTTTATATCGCCTATCATCGTTGATTCGTTGTTCACCCATTTTGTACTTGGGCGTGCATTAATAATTTTTCACATATCGAGTCAAAGCACTGCTATATTGGGAACTTTAAAGAAATCTGCAGAAATTTCTTGCCTGCATTAATGCATAAGTTCTTTATCGGCTTTCTTGATCCAAGGTTGATATTTGACAACTTACTCCAGAATTGATCCGTTAGTCCTTCGTGACGTTCTCCAATCATCAGAGCAAATTTAAATTGAACTCGCGAAATCGTGTGTTCCTGACAGAAAGTGCGCTTAGCGGGTCTCAGTCTTGAAGCCCGACCTATGTGGGTTATGACACTTTAAAAAAAAAGTCGAATGAAACAAAAGATTTAAGCTACTAACCATTAAACTATAATCGATAAGATCCTGGCTGGGGAGCAGAGAAAGAAAGATGATTAGCGAAAGCTTGTTACAGAAGTTGAAGTTGTAGAAAATGCAATTTTTCCATGAGGGGAAGGACAGAAAGATGTTGTAAAAGTTTAATTTATCGTCCATGGCGGTAGTGGCGTTCTGAAACACCATGAATGGTGGAACACAAGAACAATGGAGCATTCATTAAGCCGGGAGTAATTATTCATGCCGCAAATCACAGTTGGAATATAAATGAAATTTATGATGTAGCGAAAATGAACTTGCTCAGGTCGGGCCATATTGCATGTAGGACGAATGCTGTTGGTTTTTCAAGAGAATGCATAAGTTTTCCTGGGTGGAAAATGTTAATAGGGCCATGTATGAAATCATATATGGCTGGGACGTGTATGGTTATATCAGAAATTGGACATGTGTGGCCATGTTGGACCATATAGGTCCCTACATTTATATGGCCATATATGATCCTATATAGTCATATATGGCCATATATGCACGTACACGCCCATGTTAGCACATTGATTGAAGTTGTTGCTAAACTGACCTATGAGAAGATAAACTTATTTTCAAGGGCATTTTTAAGTCAATGAACATGATTACACACACACATACAGAGCATTATTAACGGGAGGACACCATTGCGTTCCTCCAAATTTATATGAAATAAATATGTAAAATATAAAACA
>JAQFYZ010001788.1:0-20743 GCA_034695085.1 Cylindroiulus punctatus
GCCCATTGACGATAATGGTTAGGACGAACGCACGTCGAAAAACCGCTGCGTCCCGCGTTAAAACACCGCTCGTCTGCTGCCGGCCTAGCTATCCTCCCTTCTATTTTAAGAAATAAATTACTGTGATTATCACAATTAGTATAACAGTTTAATATTTAAAATACAAAACCTACGTCTGTTACAGGCTGTGCTTCAAAATCGAAATGAACCGACAACTGAGCTTCAGGAGTCGGAGTCGGAGTCTGAGTCGGGGACAGAGGTGGAGTCCCACGTGGTGTCAGAGTCGGAGTCCCAGTTAGAGTCATAGCCCGCAGCCCTCTTCGGGAGCTCCCGGCCACCTACCAGCCTCATGCTCGGTTCAGTCCCGGCCTCGACTCCGACGAGCCTAGCGTACGCCGCGGCGTCCTCCATGAACTTGCTCAATGCGTCCGCATCCTCCTCCGGCAGCCCCTTGCGCTCCAGCTTGTTGGCCTCGATCATAGCATGGTACGTTTCGCTTGTGTAAGCCTCCACCAGCAGGGCCAGGTCTACGGCGTACTCCGGGCTCAACAAGCCGGCCATGTCGTCACCGCGGCTGGGGCGGTCACAGCGGCCCAAGGGGTTTGGCAAACCGGCCATATCGGTCATCAACCTGCGCGCCACAATCACCAGGTCTCTGTACACGCTTTGCGAGTAGCGCGTGGGGCCCTTGAAGCCGCCGGTCAGCTTTTGGGCCGCCCTGGAGACTGCTTTATTGGCCACCTGGAACTGGACCGCCCCGACCAGCTTGAGCACGTGCTCCCAGGGAAAGGTGTTGAAGCGGTTGATGGCGGCGGCCACCAGGCACGTGGGGGCCATGGCCACCAGGTCCTCGTAATTGTTCGACTTAATTGTTCGACGTAATTGTCCATCGTGTATTTCGGTGGCCCTATTGAGCTTGGTGAAGCTGGCCTGGGCCTCATCCGTCAGTTCGGTCCTGTCTTGCCGGACTGTGCGGCGGCTTCGCTTCAGCCTGTAGCGGGCCACGAGGCTTACCAGCTCGGCCGCAACCTTCTCGCTGGCGTGGCTTTGCCGGCGCCCCAGGGGCACGTGCTGGCCATGCACCTGGATGAGCAGCTCTTGCGCGACAAACAGCAGGTCGACGTACTTCATGGTGTGCGCGCCCAGCTGGCTCATCTTGGACAAGACACCCTCCGCTTCGATGGCCAGCCACATGGCCCTGGCCGCGGCCTCGAACTGGTCCGCCCCGACCAGCTCGCACACGCGCCGCCATTGGAAGTCGAAGCACTTGTTCCTGGCCTTCGAGACCGTTGCCGTGTCGACCATGCCCAGGCGCCCGGGGACTATGTACGGGGCCAGCATAAAGGCTAGGCGCCTGGCGCTGTCCCTGGTCAGCCTCAGCAGGTCCGATTGCTCGGCGGTGAGCCTGGCCGCGTCAGCTTCGAGCACGGCCTCGAGCCGGGCCCTCTTGTAGCCGTCCACCAGGCGGGACAGGAGGGCGGCCGTGCAGGCCCTGCGTGACGCGCGGGCCTTGTGGGCCCCGCGCCTCGCGGCGACCCTCTCGCCGCTCACCTCGGCAAAAAGTTCGAAGGCAGTGAAGACCAGGTCGCGGTACTCTTTCGCACGGACGTCCTTGAGCGGCCTCTTACTTAACTTCATACGCTGGCGCTTCATCAGCTCCTGCATGTGTTCCGCCACGACTCTGAACTGGCGGGCCCCGACCAGCTCGGCCACGTGCCGCCAGTAGAAGCCGGGGAACTCCATCAGGGCCCTCGCCACCAGGAACGGCGCGAGCGGGGTCGCCCACTCCATGCGCTCCAGCCTCTCCATGGTGACCAGATCCGAGGCCCAGGCTCTGGCCACCTTCACATCGTCCGAGTCCTGTTCGCCGGCTCTGAGCGCGGCGTCGACTCGCACGCTCTTGTACCTGTCCACCAGCACGGATGCCTGGGACAGTTTGCTCGAGCACTCCAGGGCGACGGGGCTGCCGTCGCCCCGCGGGATACATCCCGCTCCCACCTCGGTGGTGAGCTTGAAGGCGAGGGCGACCAGGTCGTCGCAGCCGTCGTTCGCCCACCAAACGGATCCGGCGACCGCGGCCGCGATGGCCTTCGATGCGGCCTCGAACTGGTCCCGTCCGATCAGCCGGCACGCGCTCGACCAGTGGAAGCCGGGGAACCGCACCGCGGCCTCCGCTAGAAGGCGCGGCGCGGCCAAGCTCTCCAGTCTGGCGCGTTCCAGCGCCGCCGCCTCCGCCCGGAACCGGGCCAGGCGGGCCCGGTCCTCCTCCGTCAGTGATGCGTCGTCGCAGAGCCGCGACCCGCGGCGGCAGCCCACCGTGAGCAAGACGTCCAAAGCCGACGCGGCATTTTCATCGATGTGCCGCTCGGTTCCCGTCTTGTCCAGCAGCCACTCGGTTCCCGACTTGTCCAGCAGCCGGCGCGCGACGTACACCAGCGTGTCGTAGCCGCCGACGCTGTCACGCACCATGCCGAATCCCCAGCGGAGGTCCCGGGGCACCGCCGCCAAAGCTTTCGCGGCGGCGTCGAACTGGCCCGCCTCGATCAGCCGGTAAGCGCACTGCCAGTGGAAGTCGGGAAAGCGAGTCGCTGCTCTCGACACCAGGAGTGGCCGCTCCACGGCCTCTCGTCTGACGCTCTCGATGGCCGCCTTCAGCCGCGCGCCCCCGACGCTCGCCCCGACCGACTCCAGGTAGCCGAAGCCGCGGCCCCAGTGGAACCCGCTCTCGACCTTGGACAGGAACAGCGGATATATGCCGTTGAGGTATGTGGCGATTTCCCACTCGTCCTCGAGCGGCAGTCCGTCATCGGTCAGCTTCTTCACCCACGACTCGATCCAGTGCTGGGTTGCCATTCCCTGCGTGGTCGCAGCGAAGGCGGCGGTCAGGAACGCTGTGCTCACCAAGCTTTCCCGCGGTCCCCGCTTCTCCTCCCACTCGGTCCGTGGAAAACACATGAGGGCAGGCGGTACCTTTGTGGACGACACATGTTGTTATAATACAGTAGGGCCTCGATTATTCCGAACCAACTGTTGTCAGGGGTGGTCCAAATAGTCGGATATCCGAATACAGTAACACATCGATTAAACGTCAGCGTTGGGACCGTGCACGTTTACGGACTGGAAACAATATACTACATAGTACTATTAATTCCATCAATTCCTTTCATCACAGTCATATATTAGCACGAATTATCCACAACGCGTTTCGTCCACGTGCTATCACTGCTATGGACTCATCAGGTGGATAAAAACGTACTGAAAACGTCCAAAGTGCCACTGGAAAATAATGTTTACAGTGGCGTCCCCTTTCGGGCAGCACAGGAGGATTTGTTTAACAATGGCGCCTTCATTTTGGCCTACTTAATGTCCTATTTTGCCATTCAAATCAACCTGCTTTTCATACATAGTACTATGTACATATTTTTAAATGAACTTTTTTAATAACGGACCGATGGTTCACAGAAACTGACGGTTAATCGAAGATTTACTGTAATCCTGTGTATTCCCTTAACTGGTTCCCCACAGTTTGCATAAAAACATTGTATTGTATTGTATAAAAAATCTCACAACCTTCCTTACGATGGGCTGCTTCTCTTTCCACTCGGTCCTTACGGCCCACAGGTAGGCTACCTTTACGGACAACATGTGTTATTATAATATAGCAAATATAAATATTCCATAAAAAATCTCACCACCTTCACTGCCTGGGACCACGTGATGGCGGCCCCAGCCACGATGTTGAGATCCGGGTCGAAGACAGGTTCGCCTCCTCGCATAAAAGGATCAGCCCAGAGCAGCTTGCAGGCCATGGCCCGTCTCCTCATGCCGTCGTCCCTGAGAACGAGGTCGCACATGTCTCGGACCGTGGACGCGAGCGCCTTGTTGGCTTGCAGGGCCTCGCAGATGCAGGCACGGGCATCTGCTTCGTTGTCGTAGACGTCCGGATGTAGCCAAGGGGCGGTCACTTCGACAGTCATCAGCACGTGCCTTCCGCACCGCCTTTGAAACGTGGGCAGGTGGCAGCACTGTAAACTCGCATATGCCCTGCCGTGGTAAAGGATCGCTCTGAACGCCAGCGAGTCCATCCTTGACATGTCCCGGACATAGGCGTCCCAATCGCCCCGGCTGCTGGGGGGCATCAGGCCCCAGGCAGGGTACGTGACGAGCATCCCATGCTGAGGAACAACCCCTTTGCACCACTCGCCGAGGGTCCTGGTCATGTATCCGAGCCTGACGTTCTGGGCCTGGTAGGCGTCGATGTCGGCCGCGCAACTGGCAGCCGGAGTCTTGCTTCTGTCAGCATCCGTGGGCGCGGGAGTCAATGTGGCATTGACCCATGGCATCCACGTTCCCGGCCCTTTTCGCCACCTGGTCGGTGCACCACGAACGATCTGGGGTGGGGAGGACGTCGCCATAGTTGGTGCCAAGGGGTTCGGTGTCGATAAGGAGTCCAGTGGTCCTAGTGTTGAATGATTACTCAGCCTGCATGTTTGAGAAAAAATGCAAGCCGACCACAAATTAAATTCCCCTTTGATTTCAAGTGACTTCAAGTGACCTTTCAATGCTTGTTTTTCTCATTCTAACAAAACCTTCTACTTTCACAAATACAGGGTTCATACTCAAATTTACAAAATCATTTCCCTGACTTACCCTGACTTATAAATCGTGTAGAAAATTTTTTTAAACCGGCTCATGAGAAACATATAATGTTTATTAATATCAACTTTTGGAAATGGTCAGCAGCAATCTCAAAATAATTAATAAACATGTAAAAAAATTATTTTTTGGGTATTTTTTGGGATGGAATTTATTTTTCAATTTTATTTTGTTGAAAAAACTGTCATTTTCCCTGACTTTACAGCAAATAACATAGTTTTCCCTGACATTCCAGATGCGTATGAACCCTGAAATATGTAGGCCTACCCCTAACCAATATCCACATTGATTTCTTATCTCGAGCGACCTTTCAACGTACATGTGTACGTTTGCAAATGTTTAGAAATGCTCACTAAACTTTCTTTGTCCTCCATTTCCTCTTTGATTCCTGGTCAGAAATCACAGCTAAATGACCTCTCAGCATCTTTTATTAATCCTAGCTTAATAACTAAACTGTAACTTTTCAAACATGTGTATGTCTACCCCCTTATCGATTTCCCTAGCTTTGATTCTACTCAAGTGACCTTCCAGCTGTGACAACATATTTTATCAACTAAATCTACTTTCTCAAACATAGGAAATGAATTTCCCATTTGATTCCTGATATCATGTGACCTTTCAACACTGATTTCAGTGATATTACTAAATAACTCAAACATGTAGGTCAATATATCCTTTGATTCTTCTGAAGTCAACTTCCAACGTACATGTATGATTTAGTGATCCTAATTAAGCTTTCTAAGTGTACCTTCTCATACATACCTGTTGGCTCACCTAATGCGGATTGGCAATACAATTATCGGCCTCCTTGGTCTCCTTCAACAATAGTTCCCGTGTCCACGGGGAAGTTGACATATTATTGCTAAACAGTTAATAACGAATAAGCACCAAACTTAACTTTCTAATACATGTACATGTAAATGCAAGATGAACTTTGCAGGCCTACCCAATGCACAATGCGAAGTAAACTATAACAACGGACTCCTCAAACGACTCCAGAACTTGACAGCCGACCCCGTGTCAACTACAAACTACATCGAGAACGTCAGCAACATCAATGCAACGCAATTATCAAATGAATATGTGAAATAAACTAATAAAAATAGGCCTACTTTCATTCGAACTTGAAGAAATGAAGGTCAGTTCCAAGGTCCAAATCGTTGAAAACAAGGCGGAAAATCTTACGACTGAAAGGTGACACCTACTTATTTAGGTTCTTGGACTCTCACGCTTTCGTACTGCGTTGCATTTACTGATATTTAAGTTAATTTCATGGTTAAAATAATAATAATTCAGCGGTTTACCTGCATCTGCGACGTTAGGCCTAACCAGCGCGTGCGTTCGTTGATATCGAATTACGCCGTTCGAAACGACCGCAGCGCCACCGCTCGTGCGCGGCGCTTCTGCTAGAGGACGAGTCAAGGGCCGACCATAAAGTAACACCAAGTTCAAACATGTACATTTGAAATTGTTGAAATATTATTAGACTGTGCAGGCTCCCCAAAACTGCAAATTGCCGGATTTGTGGACAAGAAATCGAAAAACAGAGAAATGAGAAGATTGGACTACTTTCGAGAAAAAGAAATTAAATAAAAACGAAATGAAACAAGAAAAAAAAAAAATTCAAAATGCAAAAATAAAAAAAAAATGCAAAAAAAATATCCAAGCTGTGGTTGTCATAATGGTTTCGTGACTCTTCCACAAAACTTAATTTCGATGGCGAGTTCGAGCAACACAGGACCCTAAACAGACCACGAAAAACTCCACAAACAATGTTTCGTAGAACTGACGCAACTTTAATTATTTATACGAAAGTCGTTGCGGCTGATCCACAGCTGCAAAAAGCCCAGCTTTCTAATGAAAAATGGTAAAAAAAAAAACAGACCGTAAAAATCTGGGTTAAAAATACGTACAAAAATACAATCTTTAGAAGAACAGAATCAGACTCCTCATCGGCTTATAAAGTTTTCAACAAATCTCAAATTCATTAATTTCTGACCGTTCGAGCAGCGTCAATTATATCGGCATTCGGCAGCGCGCCACCTACGAAGCAACTGGTTTCAAGAAACAAGGCCCGAACTGCGTAAATGGGACTTTACCTAGTGAACATTTGCTCCACGCGTCAATTTCGCGACGCTCTTTCCCGAAATGGGTAATGCAGCCGCCATCGCGCCTTCAACGACCGATGCCGCCAGCTGCATTGTCCATTTCGGGAAAGAGCGTCGCGAAATTGACGCGGGATATTTCAAATGAAATCAGAGCGAATGAAGTGGACCAAATGTTCACCAGGTAAATGTTCATCAGGTTGACTAAATTTGGCCTTTACTAAAGTTGCACTAGAATGTAATTTCGACCTGGCGGGGATCGTCCATTAATTGCTTCGCATCGTGCATCGCGAGTTTCGGTCCCAGACTCGAGCGGACAAAAGGAAGACTAAGATCGCGATACCGTGTCCCAGTCACATCCGCGACACGAGCATTTTGAAAATTTTCAATTTTTTTTCCAAAAATGGCCGCCGAGCCATCCAGAAAATTTGCACAGTTAGAATCTGGACCGGGCCCACAACCGACCGACAGGACCATTTGGAAGACTCCAATAGCTTGCGATCCTTGTGATTCGGCAAGTCGATGCGTCTCACCGCCAGCGGCTTGATCTACGGCGTCGGCCTTTTGGCTGTAGAGGGCGCCACCAGCCGGAGCGCCGTAGCCGTTCTGTCGGATTTCTTGCGCGGCTTTTTGGTCCTAGACACCTCAGCCCGGTCCTGCTTCGCACGATGGTACCCGGTTTTCTTCGGTTTCCATCAGGGGTCGCATCCGACTCCGGGCTTAGGCGCCATCTTTCTCAATGGTGTCCAGGATCCAGTCCTTGAACTTCGAGATCCGGGTGCACACGCCGGGCAGGTTCGGCTCCCCGCATCCGATGCCCCTTCAGAACGGAAAAAAAGTGCCAGAAAATTACATACTACATGTATGCGCGTAACTCAACTTCGCCCAAAACTGGACATACAATAGGTGTGCTTTCTAAAAAAAATTTTCGTCTGGCGCGAGCTGCCCTTACCACGAGATGATGCCGGCTAAGAACCAGTGCCCGTCTTCGCCCTTGATCTGCAGCGGTCCTCCGGAGTCCCCCTGAAACGAGGATTTCACACAACGTGTTGGCAGCGGTTAAAGGTTTGCTCGGGTCTGTTGCGAGAAGCACAACACAGGCTGCGCTGCCCGCATGGGGTTGTTCGGCGCTCCCCCGGAACCTCTGCTCGGCTTCATTTCTTTAGCGAGGATACGCCGCGCGCATTAAGGGGAGTTTTGGTTGAGCAAGGCCCGTTGAAATGAACTGAAAGATCCCCCGTGTGGCTTACCATAGCAGGGTGCGAGTCATTAATTACCTGACAGGAGTCCTTGCCGCCCGCCGAGTACCCGGCGCAGATGAAGAAGTCCGGGATGCTCTCCCGGCGGCCCGCGGCCAGGAACATCTGCTCGCACTTCGAGTTGCTCACGATGGGCACTTGGACCTCTTGCAGGACGGAAGGCAGAGTGCCACCTGTGGGGGACAAAATTAGAAGTCAAGAAAGGGCAATTTGCTCGAGCAAACTATTTAAAACCACCCCGGGTTCCAAAGGCTTGTTACTGGAAGGTGCAACTTCACAACCCCTTACCCTACATATCGCGTAACCATATTAGGTAACCATTTAAAAATTATACTGTAACAAGCACAATGCATTGATATCAGTAGTCATAAGAGCCTACGTATCCTCATTCACTGCTCATGTTTAAAGCATTCTGCGTTAATTTCTCGTCACGAGCTCGAATTCATCGAACTTTGATATGCGGTTAGCAGACGGCATATTACTCGCAGCAGACGATACGAGCACTTTGTCGACTGCTAAGCGGCGGCCATTGCGCTGCACGCTCCCGATTGGCTCGATGGATTACACCCTAATGCCACACGGCATTTCTTTGCTGATTGTAGGGTAATGAGATGAATTGAATTGAAGTCAAGTCTCGAAGCTGCCCTAACCTTCTTTGAGTCTCCCCCAGCCGGTGATGGTGGCCGTGTCGTCGGTGAGCAGCTCGTCGTTGGGCGGCAGGCATATGGGTCCCACGTTGGGTGCGGCCTCCAGCGGCTTGTCCATCCTAACCAGGGCCAGATCGTACTCGTAGGTGTCCGCGTTGTACTTGGGGTGCACGTAGCGCCGGGCCACGCTACGCTCCACGAACGGGTAGGTCTCGCTGACCGTGCTCAAGTCGTACTCGCCGATGCGGAGCCGGATCTGCGGCAGCAGCAAACTGGAAGTGGAAACGGATTTCACTGAGGTGCTTGAACATTTTTGAGACTGCGTAATTTTCATTGTACGCAATCTCTTCAATGCGAATTCTCATGGACTGCGCACATGAAAGGGCGACTCAGCAATTTCTAACTGAGCAATTTCTAAAAAAAACTGTCCAATTTCTATGGTTTCTATATATTTTTGATTTATTTGATGATTTATTTTATCCCATTTTAATTTACTATGCACATATCCTGCTAATTTTTGGATGCTTTTGTGACACCTGTATTTTAATTGTGTAAAATTTTCACTTATCGGGTAATTTTTACGTGCAGGCTAGTGTACATTTTATTTCATTTTTTGTTTTTTTTTTACACATTTTCTGCTGATTTGTTCCTGAATCACCCTGTGTTTTTGCAAAAATTGTGCCTAATAGTGCAAAAATCAGGTAATTTGCAGGAGGTCCTGAGTTCGAATCTCAGCAAACAAAACTGGGTTTTTTCTGAACCTTCTCCGCCGTGCGGCACCATCTGTTGGACAAATATTGAAGCTCGACAACGCTTACAATTTTACAGACAAATTTACAGACAACGCTCGATTATTTACTATGATTATTTATTTTTTGCACATTTTCTACTGAATCAAACCTACCCATGAAGTAATTTGTATGCCTTTATATTATCTTCCCATATGGAAAAGAAATGCATTTAGAAATACATCATTTAGAAAATGCATTTTGAAATGCATTTTACAATATGTGTAGATTGAGACATAAATGTATTTTATAATGAATTATAAAATGCATTGTAAAATGCATTTCATAATGCATTCCATAAATTGCTCATATGGTATTGTGAAATATAGTTTATATTATAATGTAAATTATTTTTATAATTATATGTTTATATGTTTAAATTATAATTATAATGTATAGATCATCTTGATTAAGTTTTAAAATTCAATGTACTTTAGGATTGAATTTTTAATAATGTAATAAATTACAGTAGCACACTGAATGTCATAAATCTGTATTGCTAAATGTATTGCACAATGCACTTGTCAAGGTATTGTAAAATGCATTTCTGTTTGCATTTAAATTAATTTGCAATGTTTTTCAAAATGCATTTATTGTGGAGCTCTTTTTGAAAAATGCACTTGCAATGTATTTCAAAATGTATTTGAAATACATTTCTTTTGCATGTGGGTTTATTTTATTATTTGCACATTTTGTCATATTACGTTAATTCACCGAGCTATTTCCTTCAAATTTCCCTAATTTTTTTGGTCAGCCCATCATTTCAGCAAAACAATAAATATTAAAATATAAAATTCATTTTTGCAACAGCTGTTGGAAATTAGACTGGATGACCTGGCGAACCAGTGACCACTGGTCAACCAGTTCTTGTTTGGTTTTAGAGCAAAATCTGAACTGCTTCGCCCCAAATTGCGTGCGCCGCAGACCTCGGCAAAGAACATAATTTTAACATAAATTTTTCACGAAATTTTTCCTATTAAAATGATACTCACTCTGCCACGCAATGACCAGCCGTGGCCACCCAATTTTCGTTGAGGACAGCCCCGCCGCAGCGGTGCGTGCTACTGAACCCAAAAAATGTGCTTCTTCTGACGGAAACCTGAAATTAAAATGCAAAAATTATTAAACAACAAATACGGAACAAAACAATAAAAATGAAACAACGAGTTTTCGTGAGAATTTTCCTCCAATTTGAAGTATCAGGTCATCATCTCTAGGCAGGGTCAACCAAATCTTGAGTGAATTTAGTTTTAATGTTTTCAATAAAAATGTGAAAAATCCACCATTCAACATGATGCTAAGCCAAAAAATTGCATTTATTCGTGTAACTACACGTATTATTTTTTTTATCTAATTCTCATATTTTAGTCAATTTTTTTAATTTGTTAAATTTCTGAAACCTACGTATTATTTTTCATCTAATTCTGATATATTATGATGACGATTTTATCAATTCTGATATTTGGTTTCTAATTCTCATACTTGCAGTCAATTTTTTTTAATTTGTTATATTTCTGAAACTTGCATATTATTTTTTATTTGAATCTGATATATTATGATGTCGATTTTATCAATTCTGATATTTGGTTTCTAATTCTCATACTTGCAGTCAATTTTTTTAATTTGCTTTATTTATGAAACAATTACGTATTTTTTATCAACATCTGAAATTTTCAGTCACAATTTTTTTAATTCGCTCAATTTAAAACCTTTTTAAATGAAAGTGCGTCAAAATCCGCCATTCGTCATCAAGTGGAGAAAAAAATGCAAATTTTTTATGTGTTTAATTTGTGAAACCAATACTGACACAAATTTTATTTTGATGATTTCAGTGATTAATAGAAATGGATTTTCAGTGTTTTCAGTATTTTTATTGTAAGTAGTTTTGTCAGTACACCATGTGTGTTTGTATTATGATGGACAGCAAATGTCTTAAATGTTATTTTGCTGACTTCAGTGATTAGTAGAACTGGATTTTCAGATTTTTTTGCATTCAATACTAATATTTTAGGTAATTTAAAAAAAAAATTAAATTGCATTAAAAATACACCACTTATCATTAAGTTTACCAAAAATTTAATTTAGTTAATTTACTTAATTTGTGCAACCATTATTTTGTATCAAACTCTGGTAAAAACTTTGCTCAAATCAAAAAAAATTTCTGGTGTATGTCATCACTTTAGGGGGTGTTGCAAATGACGACATGATACCCAACATGGACACTGGTCAAACCTGGTCTCACCTGCCAAGGCCAGTTTCCTATTCCGGTGTTTCTTCCTCCCACGATGCGCATTTCCGGTATCTTGGCCTGCAGCCCGCAATCCGCTGGAGGCCGAGCGAAAAGAGAAAAATTAAATTTGCAAAAAAATTCATTGAAATTTTTAAAATTTCTGGCCAGGAATCGAACCCTGGCACCCCCAACTCCATACAGTTTCATTTCTATTACAAACACTTCGATTAAAAAAAAGAAAAAAAATGAGTCTCACCCGGACTCGATCCCAGGCCGACCGGACCCGGTTCGAGTCCCAGTGGCGATGCAATTTTTTTTACAATTTTTTACTCATATTTTAACCAACCTTTGAAGACTTTCGTGGGTACGCTGACCAAAGCCGCGGGGGCAGCGGTCGGACTAGAGGGCGCTGTCCTCACCCGGGTCGACGTAGGTGGCGCCGTGGTCATCGTGACCCAGGTGACAGGTGGCGCTGCTGAGGTGGTCGTCGCCCATGTGCTAGGTGGCACTGAGGTCGTAGTCGACCAAGTGCTAGGTGGCGCTGAAGTCGTCGTCACCCACGTGCTAGGTGGCGCTGAAGTCGTTGTCACCCACGTGCTAGGTGGCGCTGTGGTTGTAGTCGACCACGTGCTAGGTGGCGCTGCGGGCGTCGAGGTCCGAGTACTAGGAGGCGCATAAGTCGTTGTGGTCCATGTGCTAGGGGGCGCTGAGGTTGTAGTCGTCGTAGTCCACACGCTAGGTGGCTCTGCCATCGTCGTGGTCCATGCGCTAGGTGGTTCTGCCGTCGTCGTGGTCCACGCGCTAGGTGGCTCTGCCGTCGTCGCGGTCCACGCGCTAGGTGGCGCTTCCACCAGGGGCGCTGCGGAAGGCGCCGGAAGTGCGCCGGCCACTTCCGTTCTGTCTTCGAGAACATCAGAACTTCCCGTTCCGTCATACAGCATCACGTTAGTCCTGTTGCCGGCCGCCAGTTCGCTAACGTTCAACACGGCGGTCAACGTGGTGACCGCCGGGGGGCGCAGGGGCCCGCCGCTGCCGCCGATCGGCATGGGGGCGGCACTGTCTGGGCCGCCATCTTGGACCGCCAGGACGTTGTCGGTGACGTCATGTCCGCAGCATGTCCCGAACAGGAAGCGGTCCATGCAGGCACCCAGGTGCTTGCCCTCGCCCTTGATGCAGTCCCACACAAACATGCACTGACCTTTCTGACCCTTGGCGTTCACGCAGGGCCGGGGGCGGATCTTCAGGTGGGGCTCTGGAAAAAGAACAAAATATTATTGTTCATATTTTATATATACTAGGTTTGCGCCCGGCTTCGCCCTGCCAGACTTTTTTAGCGCTTGAAGACGGTAGCGCCACCCAGCGGCTGCAAACTGCATAGCGCTCTTCCATAGTCATCTCGGCAAAAGAACGAAAACTTTTTACAACTGTTATCCGCACCTCCAGATTATAGCACCTATGCTACGATAAGCGGCCTTCTGGCCATCACACAACCAATCAGAGAGATTCGGCTTATCGATATACTGTTTCAGGAGTCTCAGCTGTAAGAGGTGGAGCCAACCACTATGACACCCTAAAACCCTTTCCTGAATGCTAACAAAAATGGCTGCCATTTTCGATATTATATTACAGGATGGACAAATTGCAAACAGGAAATTGCTTCCTTGGCATGGTGCCAGGAGCTGGCTCACTGCTTGGAGGGGAGGAGGGGACCACTCCAAGAGATGAAAATACCCGCGTTGAACTACAAATTTCATGTAGAATGAACTCTCCAAATTTCACAGCACTAGGGCTCGCCGGTTTAGTATAAGCATGTTTTAGTTGGCCACCAGAGGCTGGTGGGAGGCAGGAGCCTGAACTGGTGCAAGAAAAGCGCTTTAGCCAATCGGAGACTCCTACAGTGGTCGAACTTCCACGTAAAATTCAGCCTTGATCAGTCTAAGGGTAGCACATGCGGCTTATTGGCTGGTTCTTGAGCCCTCCGTAGGAAAGGAGTACACCAATCAAATCAGCTCGAGTCGTGTTGCAGCGACTATAGTCAAACCACGAAGTGCTGGAACTGGATTAAATGCGCTGACCAATAGGGACCAATCACGTGCTGGCGATTGACTTAGCCTAGTTGATTACAATCGCCTGCGATGTGCCACTGAACGAAATTTTCACCGACTGAAGAAACATGGAAGCACTAATCGACAAGCCATCTCTCTGATTGGCTGTCATTCAGTTCCATCACTTCTTGGTTTTACTATATGTACTGTGGCTCTTTGACAGCCACCTTGCCATTAGTTGCACGGCAATCCAATATGGTGGCCAAAGAGACGTAAAAGCTACTGCGACTCCTTGGTAACCATCTTGCCACTTCTTGCAATTTGTTGCTAATCAATCGAAGATGGCAGCCGAGGAGATGTAAAAGCTACTGTGACTCTTTGGCAGCCATCTTGCCACTTCTTGCAATTTGTTGCAAATCAATCGAAGATGGCGGCCAAGGAGACGCAGAAGCTACTACAGCTCTTTGGCAGCCATCTTGCCACTTCTATAGTCAAACCAAGAAGTGATGGAACTGGGTCAAATGTGCCGACAAATAGGGTCCAATCACGTGTTGGCGATAGATTTAGCCTAGTTGCCAACTTTCACTGACTGAAGATGCATGGAAGCGCTAATCGACAAGCCGCATCTCTCTGATTGGCTGTCCTTCAGTTCCATCACTTCTTGGTTCTACTATAGCCATTTATTGCAAGGCAATCCAAAATGACGGCCAAGGAGATGCAGAAGCTACTGCGACTCTTTGGCAGCCATCTTGTCACTTCTTGCAATTTCAAGCAAAACAATCCAAGATGGCTACCAAGGAGACGCAGAAGCTACTCTCACTCAATTCAATTCAATTCAATTCAATTTATTACGCCCACAGTCAGCATCTGTCAGGATGCCATTTGGTGGGGGAGGGGGATGAGATACAAGATAAGACAATTACAATTATGGCTCTTTGGCAGCCATCTTGCAACTTCTTGACATTTGTTGCAAATCAATCCAAGATGGTGGCAGAGGCAATGCAAAGCCGGCTACGGCGCTCCGGCGGCCATCTTGCATCGGCCGCATTTTTCGACCCCGAAAACGTTCCAAATGTGGGCCTAGGTCACCTTTTTTTTCAGTGGCTGCCAAACACAAATTCGGACCAAATACCGGTAGGAGGGGGCAGCAATTCCGTCCCACAATCGGTTATTGTCGTCTTCATTGTCTATCATCTTCAGAATTTCTCCAGAACAATGAGAAATATTTTTCCAGCTCATTGTGCCAAGTAGGTCTGGAATTTTGGTCGTGAAATTCAAGAAGCCGCGCACGTTTGAGGAGGGAAAAAAACCAACCCCGAAAAAACACTGACCAAATAAAAAGCGTTTTTCTTGACCTAACGACCCGATGACCCAAAAACATTTTCGGCGAAAAATGCGAGCGCCTTTGACGGCGGCGGCGGCGCCACCTGTTGACCAGCTGACCCCCATTTAGGGGGGAGGGGGGTCACCCCGGAAGACGGCGGGGGTCAAACGGGGTCACGAACCCTTCGACTTCATTTCAAACCATTTAAACGACAGTGAAATGTGTGCAGTATTTGCAAAGTAATACAACATCGAAGTAAAATTTGGTAACAAATTATCAAAAAATGCACATTGATAAAGTGTAAACTTCTATTTTCGTTCATAAATTATGCCAATATCCATTGTTCCCCAATTTGTCACACATTATATCAAATATCTTTACCAAAAAGCAGTATTTTCAACAACAACAAAAAAAAACATGAAAGTGCATTATTTATAAATCTCCTATTCGTTATACTGTATTAATGTAACAATATGCAATAATTTAATGTGCAATTAAATTGCAGGTAATAATTGGTTTCTACTTAGTGTGAAAAAGGGTAAAAAAGCATAATTTATGTTTACTTTAATTTTCCGGTGAAAATCACATTTCAGAAATTATGCATTGATAAATTTTTTAATTTTTTTACATTTCGTATAGGGGGATGAGGACAATTTAATTTTGAATATCAAAATGTGTTGGCATTTATCAAAATGCACATGATAAAATAACGAAAAATGCATTAAGAAAGTAGAATGCATACAGTATTTCCCAAAAAAAATAACAATTCAAGTTCATTCTTTATAAATCTCTAATTCGTTATATGTAAAATTTATTACGTAATTTCATGTGCAATTAAATTAATTTTGCTAAATAATATTGGCTGTTAATAAAAGGGTAAAACACAAATTTGCACAAACTGTATATGTTTTGCTTACGTGGATTTTTATATTCAAAACTGCATTTCCTTCTAAAAATATTTTAAATAAAAATGTATGACAGCATAATTTGTATCAAATATAATTATTACGAATATAGAATGCAGTTTATGTAGACAAAAATCCAAGTACATTCTTTATAAATCTCTAATTCGTTATAAGTAAAATTATTACGTCATTTCATGTGCAATTAAATTACAATTTTGCTAAATAATTTTGTTGATAAAAGTGTAAAACACAAATTTGCACAAACTGTCTATGTTTTGCCCACGTTGATTTTTATACCCAAAACTACATTTCCTCTAAAAAATTTTAAATAAAAATTTATGACAGCATAATTTTTATTAAATATAATTATTACGAATATAAAATGCAGTTCATGTATACAAAAATCCAAGTGCATTGATTATAACTCGTTATATGTAAAATTATTACGTAATTTGATGTGCAATTAAATTACATTTTTGCTAAATAATATTCGCTCTTAATAAAAGTGTAAAACACAAATTTGCACAAACTGTCTATGTTTTGCCTACGTGGATTTTTATATCCAAAACTAGCTGCATTTCCTTCTAAAAATATTTTAAATAAAAATTAATAAAAGCATAATTTTTATTTTTATTTTATGCAATTTAATTATTACGAGTATAGAATGCAGTTTATGTATAAAAATTTCTTAACTTTTCGCAGTATTTTCTGTCCAGTAATTTGGGAATCAGCCATACCAATTTGGAAAAAAAAAAAAAAATCGTAAACAAAGCCTAGCTTCTGCAGCTTACTTTAGCAACAGCTTACTTTAGCAACAGCTACTTTAGCAACAGCTACTTTAGCAACAGCTACTTTTGCAACAGCATCCAAACCTTGTCAAATTTCACAATTTTGCTAATCACAAGCCTGTTTACAACTTCCTGTTTCATGTTGTGTGACTGAGACATGTTAACTGTCATTGCACTTAACGCTCGCAGCGTGGCGCTGCGGTCGTAAACGGCGCTTCGTTTTATGGCCTTGTCAAGTGGTTTCCATTCAAACGAGCCTGTTTAACCTGCTGACCTTTCGCAGGTCAAGACCCAACACCCGTCAACTCCTTCAGCAAGGACATTTTCAGCCGCAAAAAACAGCGAAAAGTTTACTTATTTTAGCGAGAAGGTGTTGGTGGGAGCGCCATAAAACAATTCGCGAGTGGCGCCCCCTGTGGCGCTGTTTCGTCCCCGTTGCAAGCAGGCTTGTAATGAGTAACATCGTAAATGCGAACAGTTTTGACAATGTGTTTACTTGACTTAAGATAGGTAGATGCAGTAGGCGAGGCCTTTCTTACTTTTTTTTTTGGACTTTATGGATGTCCCTAAACACATCAAATTGACAGAAAATACTGCCAAAAGTATAAAAATTAGTTCGTTTTGTGCACCTGCTACACTACTACTTACCTACTTACCTACTTTAGATGCATCACTTGAAAAAGTGATAAAATAAATAAATTTTAACAGAAAAATGCAGGTATGTTAAATATATGTCATTAAAATCCTTGATTCATAATCATAAAAGCATTTTTGGTGAAATATTCAGTGAAATTCGCATATTTTTTGTCTCTTCGGATTTTTGACATTACGAAAACTGTCTAAAAATTTGTGCAAAAAATTGATTGAAAAAAAAATAGTAAAAGCTTAAAAATTGTGTGATGTAATTACAGGGTGTATTACGAATATAGAACAGCGCACATAAAATTGTGCTTTGTTTTGTAAAACCAAATTTGTTTTTCACACATCTTTGCTAAAATTATATTTCTGCACCGTAATTAATTGCACATGATATTATTTAATTTTACGTGAATTCTTATAGTTTATAATTTGTTTATAACATATATTTTTATGATAAGTATTTTACGTAATTACTTTAGATGATAACCATTAATTTTTATTAAACATATTTTATATAGTTAATTAAATTTATAATTTATTTATCAAAAAAATTATAAAGAATTTAATAATTTTGTCGAAATTCATGGATGAAAATCACCAAAATTCAATAATTTTTATTATAAATATTTTATATAATTAATTTAGATGATAATTTATTTATCAAAAAAATTATAAAGAATTAAATAATTTTGTCGCAATTCATGGATGAAAATCACCAAACTTCATTAATTTTTATTATAAATATTTTATATAATTAATTTAGATGATAACCATTAATTTTTATTACACTTATTTTATATCATTAATTCAATTTCTAATTCATTTATCAAATAAAATTATAAATCATGTAAATAATTTTGTCCAAATTCATGGATGAAAATGACCAAAATTCATTAATTCTTATTATACCTATTGTATATTTAAATTATACTCCATTCATCAAAAAAATTAACAAGAATGGAAATAATTTTGTCGAAATTCATAGATAAAAATCACCAAAAAAAAAAAAAAAAAAAAAAATAAAGAAAAAAAAAAATGGGGACACATTTTGGTCAAGCATGGTTAGTAAAGATGGCGTCTGACTTACCTCGACCGGAAGTCCTGTACAGGTAGTTGGGCAGGTGGACTGCGAACGCGGCTGACGTCATCAAGGTCAGAATGAGCGGCAGCCATCTTTTTATTTTCATCCTGTCAATTCAGCCACGATCCCGAAGATCTAAAAATTAAGCAAAATTTAAACAATTATAAAACATGGATTTAACTTTATTGCCAAAAGTTTATATAAAAAATTGGAAGAACTAAAATGTTTACAGATACTTTTTTCATCAAAAAACATCTAAAAATAAGAACAACGATAGGAAATTTACCAAAAATGAGTTTAATTTCATTACCAGCAAAAAAAAATTGGATAAATTAATATAGTTAAAGAATGAAATTAAGTAGATGAATAATGTTTTAGGCAAGTTTTAGCAGCAAAACAATTCCTATTCCTATAATATGTATTTTTGATATTTTTCATCAAAAGCATCTAAAAATAGAAACAACAATAGGGAGTTTGCATTAATTAAATTTAACTTTATTACCAAAAATTTGTAAAAAAAATTGGAAGAACTAAAATGTTCAAAGATATTTTTTCATCGAAAACATCTGAAAATTTTAACAACTATAAGGAGTTTACATAAATTAATTTAAATGTATTACCTAAATTTCACAAAAAATTGGAAGAACTAAAATGTTTGAAGAAAGAAATTAATTAGTTGAGTATGTTTTAGGAAAGTTATCAAAGGCCAGTTTAAAATTTATGTTAAATTTCGTTGTTTTTATACAAAATCTATAATAATACGTATTTTTTACATTTTTCATCAAAAGCATCTAAAAATAAAAACCATAATGTGGAATTTACCAAAAAGGAGTTTAATTTCATTACCAACAAAAAATTGGAAGAACTAAAATGTTTTAGGCAAGTTTTTGCAGAAAAACAATTGCTATTCCTATAATGATACGTATTTGTGATATTTTTCATCAAAAGCATCTAAAAATAGAAACAACAATAGGGAGTTTCCATAAATAAGTTTAACTATCAATTAAAATTTGTAAAAACAATTGGAAGAACTGAAATGTTCAAAGGTATTTTTTTCAAAGAAACAATAACTAGGGAGTTTACATAAATAAATTTTAAAAAACAGAAAGTTTGATTTAATTTTCGTTTCTACAATAAAATTAAATTAATCGGAGCACTCAAATCGGTTGCTAAAATGGTGACGTCACAAAAGTCTTAAAAAACTTTCCCCCATTAATATCAGAACGCCCCCTCCCGCCTATTAATATACAGGGTGTGTCACAAAACAACTTCGGGTGTAATTCGATAGCTGCCGAAAATGACACGCCCGTGTCAAAGTGTTGTTGACCTAAACTTGGCCAAATTTCCTGAAATTTTTATTATCTCCATTCGATCGACACGAAAAAGGGTGCATTTTGCCAACAACATACATTTGTTGCCAAATTCAACATTCAAAACATATAGAAAGGTTTCAAATTACACAAATTACCATGGCAATTTCCCCCATTTTCATAAATATTCAACATCTAATTTATTATTCTGCCAATAATAGTATCATTAATTTACATTTCTGAACATTCTTTTGTTAATGCATTATCCCTTTTCACCATAAATACCCTTTTTACCAGTAACATGACTATTATCACATCATACCATTATTATTTGATATTTCTTTTACCATTTTGTACTATTAGTTTTATCATGATTTTACAATTTTGCTTATTTCACCATTCAATTCAACGCAGTTGAAGTGTTTCTTGTTCATTTCTAATTTCTCATTTTCTGATTATGTTTATAATTTTTCCTATTTTTCCTATTTTTTACTATTACACTATTTATAATGTCACGTATTGTCATTTATCGATTACATATGTATTACCTATAATGGTCTAATGATATTAGTTTTACCACATCATCTTACCATTCTTAATATCCATATCGTCTCATTAATTGCATCATATTTTACCATTTCATTTCTTATTTTACCATTATTTTAGCATTACATCGATTTTATTCAACCAATGCTGGTTTTCTAATTTCATCGTTTTATTAACAATGGTAAAAACACCACATTTATTTTACCATTCGTAATCGTTTCACCGTTAATGATCTAACATATTTAACTATTTTACCATCATCATTGTAGCATTCCGTTTATACCATCCTGTACCATAAATTCCATCATGATTTTTTTTCATTTTGATTATTTTACCACCAACAGTACAGTGCTGGACAGAATTATAAGTTCACTAGAAAAACTAAATGTATTCAAGTACCATTAGAGCAACATAAATGAA
>JAQFYZ010001789.1:0-20731 GCA_034695085.1 Cylindroiulus punctatus
CTACATTCTCATGATGTTTTAACGTAATGGTCGTTGCAAGAATATGCTCTTCTTATGACATAAAAATGTTTCATGGGATGTACAACTTTAAAAAAAAGTTTTCTGGTACATTTCCAATTTCTTGTGCTTGCGAACGAACTATCTCAAGGTTCTACTTAACGATATCTTAATTCAAAACACAGAATGGTATTACTAGTTTTGGGTATTTTCAGAAAATACCAAATGATTTCCTGAATATGAAATTGGCCATATTGTAATTTTTTTTATGCATATCGAATCTTATTCTTTTTTCTGATAAATTTCCAGTTTGTTATATCTGATAATTTACACTTGTGATTTTTTATGAATTTACACATATGCAAAACTTTATAATTTTAGTTTTGATAATTTATACTATTATGATTTTTTATGAATTGACACATATGCAAAAGTTTATAATTTTAGTTTTGATAATTAAAACTATTGTGATTTTTTATGAATTTACACATATGCAAAACTTTATAATTTTAGTTTTGATAATTTACACTTTTGTGAGTTTTTATGAATTTACACATATGCAAAATTTTTGAAGTTTAGTTTTGATAATTTACACTGTTATGATTTTCTATGAATTTACACGTATGCAAAACTTTATAAGTTTAGTTTTGATAATTTACACTATTATGATTTTTTATGAATTTACACATATGCAAAACTTTATAATTTTTGTTTTGATAATTTACACTATTGTGATTTTTTATGAATTGACACATATGCAAAAGTTTATAATTTTAGTTTTGATAATTTACACTATTGTGATTTTCTATGAATTGACACATATGCAAAACTTTATAATTTTTGTTTTGATAATTTACACTATTGTGATTTTTTATTAATTTACACATATGCAAAACTTTATAATTTTAGTTCTGTTACGTAATTACGATTCCGAAACGAAAGTCAAGCTTGCCTTCCTAATTTAATGAAACGGATTTGAGATTTTTTAAAACATTTTTTAAAACGAGCATTACATAATGTTTTACGAGGATATTAAGTTTACGATTTGTTACGAATTTCATTCATCTGGGGTGGACCTGTTCATCGCGAATTTTATAAGGTGCCCAAGGACGTGCGTTGATTTTGCGAAAAAAGTGTTTGCATTTTGATCAAATTTTTAACAATTGTAACTGGTCACTTACTGGTCAACATGGCGGTGTAGGCACCGTCAGAGATAGCGAAAATGTGAGGAGGGACTTCATTTCGCCTCCTGCTTTTGTACAATTGGATTGTACGGTTCGTGTAGATGGGGTAACGTTTGTAGGGGTTGATGGCCACGCAGAAGAGACCAGAATAAGTCTGAAACAGAAAAAAATTACATGAAAAATGAAAGTTGGTGAGATTAAGGTTAAATTGAAAATGCTGTAGTATAAAAGCAACCAGAATTTTTGGGGATTTTTATACCAACTAAGCTTAATATGAATATTGGCATGTGTATATGTTACCAGTGTCCCCCCAGACCTGGAAACTCTGGAAAAGTCAGGGAAGTTGGAAAGACTTGGAAAAATCAGGGAAAAGTCAGGGAAGATTGCTCCATTTTAAAAAAAGTCAGGGAAATTTAACAAATCTTTTGATACAGAAGTCTCAAGCTATCAATTGAAGCCAGCAATTTTGTTGAAGGGATCAATAACGAAATTGTAAATCTGGAAAAACTAATCTAAATTTGAAGTTTTTTTATTTAAATGTGTCCTTCAGTGCTGGTTCCTTATTACATTTATGTTCACCTCATGTTTATAGTGAACGATTAACAATAAATGCAGCATTTCTTACATTGACATACTGTATGTAAGTCATATGTCGCATTTTTCAGGGAAATTTTCTTTCAAACCTGGAAAAGTCAGGGAAGATTGCTCTATTTTAAAAAAGTCAGGTTAATTTAACAGATCTTTTGATACAGAAGTCAAGAAACTCAAGCTATCAATAGAAACCAGCAATTTTGTTGGACAGATCAATAATGAAATTGTTAATCTGGAAAAACTAATCTAAATTTGAAGTTTTATATTAAAATGTGGGCTCTAGTGCTGGTTCCTCATTACATTTTTTTGTTCACCTCATGTTTATAGTGATCGATGAACAATAAATGCAGCATTTTTTACATTGACATATGTAAGTCATATGTCGTATTTTTCAGGGAAATTTTCTTTGAAACTTGGAAAAGTCAGGGGAAGTCGAAAATTGAATTTCTGGGGGGACCCTGGTTATTAGGTATGTACATCTATGTTCATTGGTTGTACAAATTATTAATCTGTGAAGACGTGATGGAATGTTGCTGGGATATAGCCAAAAATCGAGTGAGCCTTTAAAAACTTTGACATCGAGATTGACAAACTGCGCTTATTTTTGGCGCTCAAGGGATGAGATTTGATTTGTAAACTTTCCCTATATGTCAGGAAATACAATATGAACGAGCGTTTTTCTGCTGAAACGGTTCTGGGTGCTATTTGCGTCCCAATCGGCACTCCACCTCCATTCATGCTTACAAAAGATGGCAGCACTCCAATGACGTCAGCAGCCAGCTCTCTGACGTCAGCAATTTTTAGGCTATTTTACCCTTCCTGTGTTTACAACTTAACACAGTTGTCAAATTCCTCAGATTCCGACAATTTGCAGCTTAATCCACTTTGGAAAATTGGAAAGATTCCTCAGGAATCAATACATGCAGTCACATTTTTACAGGGTGTCTGGCGATGTCCTTAAAGCAATTTCTATCACTTTTGAGTATACATGTATACCAAGGGTTTAGATAAGAAACTAACTTTCGCTGTCTGGTTAAAAACGATTTAGGTATATAATACTTAATTATTTGCAAAAACTACATCTTTCTTAGGAAGTCATCTTTTTCAGAAAGTAGTTTAGATATGTACAATGCACCTATGTTTTGCAAATAATGCAATATTTGTCCTAGCTTCTTTTAACTGGTCAGTTAATTTGCGAATTGTTCTTGTATTATTTCATCTCTTTTTCGGAATTTGAGACCCTTCTCAAGATGTCATCAGAAATTTTTGCTTAGAAAATTATTTTAATATTTTAATTATTTATTGCGCCAGCAATATGAAGAGTAAACGCCATAACTTTGCAAACTGAATATCAAATTATTGATTTTAACACAATGTTTTATAATCAACAACAATTACATCATCATTTGGCCAAATCGTCCCTCAATTTTGTTCAACATTTCTCAACATTTCTTAACGTTTCTCAACTGACTCCCCTCTAAGACGATGACATGTTACTTGAACAAAGTTTCCAAACAAAGTTTTATTTTACTTTTTTCCATATCATGACTTTTTCCAGACTGACAGACACCCTGATTTCAACATGTGCAAAAAGTGACAATATTGACATCAATCGTTAATTTTCATATTTGTTCAGTTTAGCTGCACAACGAACACGAGTGCACTGTATTAAATTCAGAAACAACTTTAGCTGTGTGCACTAAGTAATAAGTTTTGAATTTGATTCAAGTGACAGGTTGTCCATTAAGAAATCGATTTCATGTTTCGATTCAGGTGGTAAAACAATGCCGACTACAATGGATTAGGTTGAGTGCGGTAAAATCGTCCATGAGGACCAATTGAGGACCAACCAAACCCCCTTTTTTTCGGATGTCATTTGTACTCGTTTACAACGGATTTTTTTTTCCGCTCTGGAAATGCGCTCGTAGATTCCGCGGGCCAAATGTGGGGGGATAAAGTTGGCCCGCAGTTATTTTGGCAGAGCCAACGAAGGCTACCCAGGAAGAGGAACAGGACTATATAAGGATAGGAGGAATGGGAAGCGATGCCAGGCTAAATTAAGATCCGCCAGCGCTTTAAATGGAGTTGCCGCATTTGGACTGGGCCCAAACCAACCCAATTTCCGCGTCTTTTGTAACGGGAACAAATGGTTTGTAATTTTTTTTTTAAAAATTACGTCTTGAATGGTGATTTTACAACAGAAAATGCTGTTCATGTATGAAGGATTTTGATTTCGAGGGGCTTGTGCTCGATACGTACATGTAAACCTGTTTTACTCGGCTGCACTCACTAAGATAAACTAATTGAAAGCCGTCAGGATGTAAACGTTAAGGCCCATTGAAAGTGCGTTGTGACTTTGGGACACCCTGCATAAAATTCCAAAATACAATTTCTCCTTTCCTGATCAACATGTTAAAATAATTTTTTTTGTAAACATTAACAGGGGAGGATGTGCTCTACATCCTCCCCATTACTAAAAACGATAATTCTACGTTTGACCTTTATAGGCGATAGATGGCAGCACCTACCGTCTGAATAGGAATATAAGAGATTTACTGTCGTTGGCAAAATTATCTGGAAAAATTCTAAAAACGAAATGTCTTTTCATTTTATATAGCAGAGGAACTTACTATCGATATAAACTTTGAATTAAAACATTTAGTTTCATTTGAAATTATCATATCTGTCCAAAAATATCAAAATTCAATTGCATAAAATCACTTTCAATGGGCCTCAAATCATCCGTTTAAATTGTAGGGTTTTGAATAGTGTTGCTCCTTGGAGGGTGTTAGAATCATTAAATTAATTACTTCAAGATTTTTCACTTACGTAGATGAGCTTGGAATAGTATCTCTGTTTCAAGTTGTGCAAGACACTGGCGTCGTTCAAGTAGGTCAATTCGGACATGTCCTCGCATTTTTCGTATTTTGGGGGGTTGACTTGTTGAAGGAGGTCTTTCTTCACGACTCGTTCCTGAAAACAAACATTAACAAATTGAAAAGTTTTGAAAACGACTTGAAATTCGATAATAAACTGCCCCTGTACATAGGCAATCAGTGCAAGCACATACGCTAAATTTTTAGTATCCGATAATAATTGACAATACTGACTATGCAAAATATAATTTCTGATCATTGAGTTCCTCTAAGGTGGACTAGGATATCCACTGGCGTTCTTGAGGTCGTTTAATCGAAATTTGAGGATGTTTGCATCAATCTGGGGCTTCTGTGCCCATGCAAATTTTTTCACAGATTTTTTATTTTCATTTATTTCAGATGTTTTCAATTTTCTTAAGGTGCTGGGCATATCGGCGTTGCATAAGGCGGACTGTTAACTCAGCCTACGTCATATTGACTATAAAACTGGAACGTTAAATGTTTGAGAACCCCCGGGGCGCGTTTCACAACTCCACATGTTGAATGGCCGAAATGTTTGACCCACCCCGAACGAAGGTTCTCAAACGTTTAATTTTCGTTGTATTACGTCACATGTAGTTGTGTATGCTCAGCTGGCTGAGTTTAACAATCATTAAAATGCATTATTTTCAAGTTCGAATGAATGCATCATGATGTATCAAAATGCATCAAAATACATTATTTTCAAGTTCGAATGAATGCAGCATGATGCATCAAAATGCATTATTTTCAAGTTCGAATGCATTCATCAAAATGCGTTATTTTCAAGTTCGAATGAACTCATCAAAATGCATTATTTTCAAGTTCGAATGAATGCATCATGATGCATAAGTTCGAATGAATGCATCATGATGCATAAGTTCGAATGAATGCATCAAAATGCATTAAAATGCATTATTTTCAAGTTCGAATGAATGCATCATGATGCATCAAAATGCATTATTTTCAAGTTCGAATGAATGCATCATGCTGCATGAAAATGCATTATTTTTAAGTTCGAATGAATGCATCATGCTGCATGAAAATGCATTATTTTCAAGTTCGAATGAATGCATCAAAATGCATTAAAATGCATTATTTTCAAGTTCGAATGAATGCATCATGATGCATAAGTTCGAATGAATGCATCATGATGCATAAGTTCGAATGAATGCATCAAAATGCATTAAAATGCATTATTTTCAAGTTCGAATGAATGCATCATGATGCATCAAAATGCATTATTTTCAAGTTCGAATGAATGCATCATGCTGCATGAAAATGCATTATTTTTAAGTTCGAATGAATGCATCATGCTGCATGAAAATGCATTATTTTCAAGTTCGAATGAATGCATCAAAATGCATTAAAATGCATTATTTTCAAGTTCGAATGAATGCATCAAAATGCATTATTTTCAAGTTCGAATGAAAGCATCACGATGCATCAAAATGCATCAAAATGCATTGTTTTCAAGTTGGAATGAATGCCCAATAATTTGCACCATAATTTTTTTACTGAACCGCATTGCAACTATTGCTTGTGTCCATTTTGCCTTTCAGGCATGGTGTGAGCCACTGACCTCTCCTCCGGGGAGGTCCACGGTGACCATGTCTCCCTTGGTGCTCTTGATCTCACCGAGGAGGTAGCCCTCCTTTTCGTCGGACACCCACACGGCCTTCTTGGCGTCAAAGGGCTTCGTTTGGTCCTTTCGCTTCTGTTCCAGCGACACGAACAGAAACTCGGTCGGATCCGGGTCGTCGGACACTTCCGCTGGTGGTTTGGGGGCCATGACGTCGACTTACTGCTGGGTGCGAAAACTAACGAGTTGTAGGAAGGCACCGAGATGAGAACGGGAGGAGAGTGACTGGTAGATGGCGCCTCGAACACACACACGCAACGTCAGCACAGCAGAACAGCTGATGAGCTCGACTGAAAACGAAACAACATTCAATGAGCACTCGCTAATTAATACCCAAAAACATCAGGGGCCTCTTGTCCAGGTTTTGGCTTCAATTCCACCGCCAGGGTCATATTAAGGGGTTACCACTTCCCCCGATGGCAAGTTTTAATACATGAAAACTGTCAGATTTTCAGTGAATTCTCATGAATTCACGATGAAACAAAATGATAATAATGAGAATGGCTTGATAAAAGATATGTAAAATGCATAAAAAACAATCACGTGGCAAAAATGCCACGTGGTAAGACACGTGCTTGCGATGTACGTGTACTGCCACGTGCATTACAAGCACGTGTCATGTATTGGCACGTGGCAGTGCTAATTGGAACAGAAAAGCATTTTTTTTTGGCATATTTGGCAAAATGCCAATTGAACCCCATGAAGCTGTGTATTTTTGGCACTAGCATGTTCGATCACTTCAATATTAATTTGGTAATTTCAAACACAATGATTTAAATTAAAACTGTTAATTACCAGCCCAAATATAGGTAAACGTTTATCGTCGTGTCCAATGCTCTTTTGGATTTAAATCCACACATGTTTTATTTCATTTCAAATCAATTCAAGGTATTTGAGGGAAATATGAATTCGATTTTTTCTAAGGGAATTTTCAGATGTGAAATGCATTTTTAAAATTGAATCGTCATTCAAAATGCATTTTTTTGCTTTTGTGTCCAACCAAATCAAACCTAACATAAAGTAATCTAAAAATGTGATTTCTGTTTTCGCTGCCCCTAACCGCCTGGCAATCACTGACAGCTTACGAGCTATGAAGAATAGGCAACTGATATGTAAAACAGCTTTTTATGCCTAATATACACCAGTTCTGCATCAATGAGTAGTAGTGAAATAAAAATTGCCTTTGGAATGGGGTATTCTGTCCCAATTTTCAAGATTTTGTTGTGACATTAAAACTGTTTACCAAATTAATATTGAAAGCAGATCGAAACATAAAATTTAGTAACCCAGCTTTAGCAGACAGACCATATGCAGACCATACATTTTCCTATAAACATGTCCAAGTTTTCTGAACTTATCACCTCATTGGTGGATGCCAAAAACATGGTACTCAACAAAGTATAGGGGACCTATCAATTCAATTTAGGTTGAATGCTAAGTGCTGCCTCTTCCATTTATCAACAACTCGTTAGTCGTTATCAGATTTTCGTTTGGGAATCATTGTCTCTTGTTTCACGGTTCATGCCTGGATCAACCTCCAGACGTCCAAAAAAACTTTCGTTTTTCTTGGCTTCTCTTTCAGTCAGTTTTGTGTTTTATCATTCTCCTGATTTGGATGAGGAATTCCTCCGCCACGTAACTCCCGATACGATGGTTGTAGCCCGAGAGGCAACCGTGCAACATGACCTCATTGGTGCTTTTTTTATGAACACCTATTTTGGGATGCAACGGAATGCACTGCTTGTGTGCCAATTAGCTCCCAAAAACCATCAGAAAATGGATAGGGGGCATCTTGTGCAGCCAGCTATTGTAACAGCCATGTAAAACATGGATTGTGCTTCATTTTTTATTTGAATTGCAATGTAGAGAAAATACTACGTAGCTTTAATCATTTTCACTCACATCGTTTACGAGCATATATTAAGCAGCATTATGCGCGTTGTATTATGGGAAGGGAGAACCTCCCAGGCCGGTTTCATATCAAATTAATCAATTTTTTCCATTATAAATTTTCGAATAAATATTGCTTGCCTCTCGTTGTCAAAATCTCACATTTTTTCTTAAACAACTTTAAAACATTCTTAAATAATTTTATCAAACAAATCTGAATATTCTGAATATCTGAATAGTCATACAAATTGAGCTTACATTTTTGTGGATTTTGCAGAATTAACACCGTTGATTTTTTTATAAATTTGAATTATCATCATCACTATTTTAGGCTTTTGTTTTTTATCTTTAATTTTCCTAATTTTACAAATTGTTAGAGAATTGCAAATGTCTCATTTTTGGCTCCATATTTTGTTCCTTCTTTTTTCTAAACGTTCATGCTGCCTCAGCACTTATAAATTTTCGTTAAACATGTTCACATCATCCACACTTATTTGCAAGTCCCAATTTTCTGTATTTACCAGAATTTCTAGGGAAATTAGGAAAACGGTGTTAATGCATGCAAGAAATCAATTGCTATATATGGTCCCACTATCTTTCGAGAAAGCAAAGTTTGCACGGTGGGGAATTCACAACTTCTTTCTTAATGTTTTCATTATTATGTATTTCATTATAATGTTTAACATTTTATTCTTCATATTATTTATATCTCATCAAATAGTGTTTTGTTGGAATGTTCATCCCGTTACGAACACAGAACAGAGCGCCATCTAGATTTGTTACACGATACCGGATAGGTCACAAACTATATTTGGAAATGAGGCCTGGAAAATCATTTTCTTGAGCCACACCAAGGCTACACACAAATAGAAATTTCCGGGGCAGATTTCTCGTAGGAGATGCACATCCTCCAATGTGCACACCTTGGTCAATTTCGGACAGTCTGTTTCGCAAAACATTACAATTTTTGTGTTTTTAATTTAAGCGACTGCTAAATCAGCCATTCTTCAGAAACATAATTGAGCATAATGAAGACGTTGATTTTTCTGACTTTCAGACATTTTTCATTATAAATTTATACTAAAACGAATAGTTTCTTCAAGAAATTTATATGGCCTGTTTACAGGCTATTTTCTGCAAATGTTCGTTTATTTAGACAGACTCGTATTTTCTCTTCTCATTGATATTTTTTAACCATTTTTTTGTTCAATGATAAATTTGAAAGCACAATTATGCAAATAATCAGAAAAGTTCAAAACTTTTGTTGTTCTTAACTACACAAAATTTCAAAAGCAAATATGCATGATTGTGCACACCTTGGCCAATTTCGGACAGCCTGTTTCGCAAAACATTACAATTTTTGTGTTTTTAATTTAAGCGACTACTAAATCAGACTTTCTTCTTCAGTAACATAGAGCATAATGAAGACGTCTAGTTGGTTTTTCTGACATTTTTCTTTCTAAATTTATACTAAAACGAATAATTTCTTAGTTATATTCCCTATTTAAATGCGATTTTTTTTGCAAATGTTCGTTTATTTAGACAGACTCGTATTTCCTCTTCTCATTGCTATTTTTTTTAACCATTTTTTTGTTTAATGATAAAGTTTGAAAGATGCAAATAATGATAAAAGCTCAAAACTTTTGTTCTTAACTACACAAAATTTCAAAAGCAAATATGCGTGATTAAAATAATTCTTCTTCGTTAAACTACTCAGAATTTAACTCAAAAAAAAATTTATTCTCTATCTGTTAGCCACCGAGCTGCCTCAGCCCAAATTTAAATGTCCTTTGAGCAAGTTTAGAATTAGAAATATTGTAAAAAAAATCTGTTTGAGATCAGTTTTCCTACTGTGAGCACCAGGGCGTCCGGAGCAGGAGCGTCGTATCCAAATAGGCAGGTCGTCGGGTTTGCGAAGGGTTTGCGAAGCAAAATCCAATGCAGGGGGGCCAAGAAATTGCCAAAATTTCCCAAAATTGGCCAAAATTGGGGAATCGGAAACGACTTAAGTTAGGCGACGATCGGAAGAAGCAGCATCTCGTACCGTAACGAGGGGGTGGAAACGGAAATGGGGAAAATACGAAAATGCACAACACTCAAGGATTAGCTAACGAAAGACGATGTTCACACTTACGTCCAAAAGCTGTTCTAAAGTGAAAATTGGGTCCTGACCACTTTTAAATGCCTAACTTGTTTGCCTCTTTTGGAGCGGGCTCGTCTCCCATTGGCGGACGGGGAATCTAGGCGTGGCCTGCCGATTTCGAAGGGAATCTGGGCGTGGCCTCCCATTGGCGGAGATGGGAATCTGGGCGTGGCTCTGCGGGCGCTCGGCCAATGGGAGCGAGTCTATTCCTATCGCCCTCGTATAGGGTTGCTGCCCGTTCGACTGGCTTTCGACCGTTGCCTAATCCGGCCAATGGGCGAACGGACCGGATGGAAGGCCGAGTCTGCCCGTTTCCGGTTTGGAATGCCACGGAAACGGGCCCGATCTTCCGGTCCGCCAACCCCGGCCCGGCAGGGACTCCCCCGGACGTGCGCCAACCGTCCGTTTGACCAGATGACGGATTCTGCGGTTTGCCTGCAACCAATGATTTCAAGCTTTTTCCTAATATGGTTCAGAGGAATGAATGAAACTCTATTGGAATCTCGGAGTCGGGAACACCGCGGAAACGGATTTCGCGAATATTGGGATTTTTGCGGAAAATACACGATGGCGGAAATTTTGTAACGCGGCGTTTAACAGGCGGCGTTCGGCTAAAAATAAGTCGTGAAAACTTGGTCGTAAAATCAGGGTCGCCATATTTGAGTACATGTGCACTTTGAAAATGACCGTCTTTAATGGTAGCTTTTCATACTACACTCTAAACGGAAAAAGTACAATTGAACCTTAATGAACAAACGTTTTGAAACTATACATCCTATGGGTACATATGTTGATTGCACGTATACCTTTGACGTGTGTTCCTAGGGGTACATATGAGTCCACGTTTGTACCCATTCATATTGTACCTTGAAGTACAAATATTAAAATTATTTACTCCCTTTGGGTACATATATGATACTCATTTGTACCTAATTTTCATCACTTTGCCCATGGCAAACGTACCTCTATACACTTGCATTAATTTTTTCTTTTCTTATTTTTGCTTATTTTTACAAAAACCACAAGGGTACAGAAGATGACCAAATGCATACGAATGTAACTAGCAGACTTGGATGTGAGTCATTTCTTAATGAAAAGATACTCTATAATGGGCTGCAAATGTACATTTGTACCCCACTAAAACTGCATTTGTACTTTTATGGTTTACAGTGTACGAGTTAAAATTAAGTTTGCAATAATGGCAGGTGTAATTTCAGTGACCAAATTCGACAAATTGAATCTAATCTAAATGGGTGCTTTTACTCGATTTTAGTCCACCTTGCTCGTCCCCAACGTAAATCTCGTTAACCAGCTGCAGCCTCGTTGAGGAAATTGTATTTTAAGGGGATAATTACTTTGATTCGCGAAATCTTGCTGGCTGTGCCAATCCAGAAAGTTAGCTGAAGGCATTAATATATTTCCCAGATATATAAAAGTATATGAAATGTATATGCAAAAAAATATATTATGCATATGCATTGCCACATTATATATTTGTAGAAGATATTTGTTATATAAATTTATATAAATATAACATGTTTTGTAGCATATATGTTAAGAATATTATAAATATATTATGTACATATTATTTTCCATATGGGAAATTCCCTTCAACTTTCAGCACAATTTCACTCACTGATTTCACTTTTATTTCCTGCTTTATCAGTTTAGGGGTAAAAAGTTCGGGTTGTCCAAATCGGCGTGTTTCTCTCCCTCGACCCTACATTGAGCTTCTTCCATGCAAGGTCTGCAAAGTGATATTTTTCGTCAGCCTAAAAATACACGAAAATGGCAGCCCTCTCCCAAAATGTCACCTCGGCTGAACTCCACCAGCGAGACTGGCCTGGATGCATTTGGGCGTTTTTATCTGCGGTTCAGCCACGGCGGCAAATTAGCATTTTAAGTGCTGTCGGTTTGGGAACACCAGTCGATTGTACCGAGACGACCATTAAGTTAACTTAACGACAAAAGCTAACTTAACGACAACCTATAGATGGAAAGCAGGATATCGAGAAAGCTCCCGGGCCAAAAACACCAGTTTTGCAAAATACGCCGAAAGACCTGAAAACATGAACAGACCCACCCATGTGTTTAAAACATTAGTAAATATAATATTTTTCTGATTTTGCATGTTGGGAACAGCCAGTTTGTGCCGCGCAGGAACAAGCAGGTGAGATTCCTGCACTTTTTTCCGCCAGGGATTTACGACTTCCTCCGCGCGAGAGCCGCCCGCGTCGCGCTTTTTATCAGCCATCTTAACGGCGTGAAAAGTCACGTCTGTTTGCGGAAGCACAAACGACGCTCACAGGAAACGCCAAAAAAAGGCCACCGTCAATTTCCACGGAAATTGGCCAAAATCCGAAACAGCGACGCTTTGCCCACATGCGCCGGCGCTGGCAGTGATTGCCCCCCTACAGGGGCAGTGCTCTCGTCGCTGCCACATTTCACCCTATGATTTAACAAATTAATACAAACGCTACATTTATTTCTTACCGTGTATAATTTCTCATCCAGTATATACCTGTTTTTTACTTTAAGTCGTGAATTACGCCATTCATTATTAAGAAATTAAATAAAAATGAGAAAAATTCGAAGTTGCACGCGCACGTTTTCCAATTTCAGCACGCGCATGTTTTCTAATTTTAGCACGAGCACGTTTTCCAATTTCAGCACTTCTAATTTCGAATTTCTCATCTTTCATTAAATTTTTTAATAATAAACTGCGTAATTTACTACTTAAATGAAAAAAATAGGCATATACTGGATGAAAAATGATACATGGTAAGAAAAAATTGAGCGTTTTTATTACTTTGTTAAAGCGAAATTGTCTCGCACGTATTTTTGCATGGTGCACTGTAAACCGTAAAGGTACAAATGCCGTTTTTGTTGGGTACAAATGTACATTTGTTCCCCATATATCATATATATGTACATGTATGTACCCAAAGGGATGAAATTATTAAGTATTTGAACCTCAAGGTACAATATGAACGTGGGAACACATGTCAAGGGTACACGTGCAATCAACATACATGTATGTACCCGTAGGGTGTGTATATAGTTTCAAAACTTTGGTTCAACATTGGTACTTTTTCAGTTTAGAGTGCATGTACATTATATGCTTTCGATCCCCCTCATTTCGCTATATACAGTATTGCCCAAACTAACATAACGATGTAATTTCTGAATTACACCCCATATATCATATACAATGTATGTACCCGAAGGGATGAAATTTTTTAAGTATTTGTACCTCAAGGTACAATATGAACATGGGAACACATGTCGCTATATACAGTATTACCCAAACTAACATAACGATGCAATTTCTGATTTAACTGCTCGTAACATACCAAGATACACAATATATCATTATCTTTTTCAGGGTTAAAACGTGAATCGCCACGAAATGGATTGGGATCGTGTGTTCTTGACCGTTGAGCACCTGAACCACGAACGGCGCTTCAGCTGGAGGAGCAGCAAGCCAGGGTCGACGTTCTGTCTGATTTGCGCCGTTGATATCTTGGCAAACGTTAACCGTTTAGCCGTAGAGAAGAAACACGTGTTGCTGGAATTTCTTAATCAGCTGGCGACCAACCGACCGGAAGTGGCCGGTGCCATCAACGGAAGCTTGTCCCGCTCCCGCCACGCCATCTACGCGCTCATAGGTACATACGACCAACTACATGTAGATACCCCTAAGGTATACAGTACGGTATACTTACTATCAATTAATGACGAAATAATTTGATTCTTTATCAGATTTAATTCAGCATCACGACCAAGAACTAACCTCGTTTGCCACAGAAGGTACTTTTTACTTAAAATTATCCTCATCATTTGAGGGAAGGACTTTATGACACCCTGTAATTAATATATCAGTCTCTGGATTTTGCGATGACTACGTTTACATACAGCTTTTATGTAACTATGTCATGACTCTAGTCAAAACGCCATTTTTACTCGAAGTGAACTTAGTCAAGGTAGGTACAACAGGTTTGCATGCATGACTTACATGCAGCTGTACAAGAAGAACCGTAACTGAAAGACTGTATGTAAATATAGGCAGCACTTTATACTATTGAGACAAGTTTAAAATACACGTAAAATACATGCCGTGCAGAAATATCCATTATAATTTTGTAATTTTCAAGTTTGCTTAATCATCAGCATCCGAGCTGGTTCTCGCTGTGGGGCTGAATTTTTTTTTAGTTGCTAGTTTTCAACGGTTCAAACGATAAACGAGGTTAAGACATTTGCTCAAAATGGGTCGCAACCCGTTTCCAAGTTGAGGCGCTTCAGTCTAGGGCGGCCATTTTTTTCCCAGTGCCATCTTTTCTCATTCGAAATATTCAGGCCATTTAGTTTTCCTTTCGTCACCCGATACGCGTTCAAAATAGCAGCGTTTTAACTGTTTCTCGCTGTGTTAAAGAAGCGGATAGAGTGAAAGCTTTAATCGTTTGTTTATACTATTAAATCCTGAATTTTTCTTAATTCTGCAACGCCATTGTAGCCATACTGTCAACTGAAATCAGCTCCTGGTAATGATTTCAAAGTCAGCTGAACGTTTGCAACTTTCAAAATATTTTAATAATATGCATTTGGCATCGGATGAACTTTCCTAATAATGTTCGTTTCACCGTTTTTACCAGGCGTCCTCCAACTGCTGGATGTCATCATTTCTCCTGAAGTGACTGAAGACGTTTTGGAAAACATCATAGTCAGGGTTAGTGTCAGTAACTCTTAGAACATCCCTATACTGTACTTCAGCATATGGTGTAACGCATGTTTACTTTACGATCACATCTTGATGCTGACGCTGAAAATACGTTCCCCAAACGTATTTTTATGCAACACATCACCATACAGACTAAAACAAAAATGTTAAACAACATATCTAAATTGAATGAACATACTAAAAAGTTGAAGTATTTTGGGATCCTTTGCATGAAGACTGAAATAAATATATTTTAAAACTAAATTTTAAAATATATTTATTTCAGTCTTCATGCATGCCCCCTATCAGCGATTTTAAGGCAAAACTAAAAATATCCCACGTAGACAACCATAGAAAACTTTTGCAATAATGAAGGCAGGTCTAAGGTAAGGTATTCATGCTATAAACGATGAGCTCGTTTTATCTAAAATTTCCCTTTCAATCACGTCTTCCAATATTTTGGTGAAGGCAACTCTTTCCCCATGATGGATATGCAAGTTTGCTAATTTCCCCTAAACTTGGTTAGGGTTGTCTCGATCACATCAACGATTCCTCAAGGAAAACAGCTATTCGAACCAGCCCCAAATTTAGAAAGCAATTTCGGTGAGGCCACATTTCAAGTAGAAATCTTAGAAGAATACTATATCGGCAACCGTTTAGTAGGTTTGGTTTTAGGGATGCCAAAATAAAAAAATCACCAACACGAAAAAAAAAAGCGATGACTGCTTTCCTGGATTGACTCCAAAGGAAGCTAAAATCGCGAGCCATGTAGGGAAAAAATCCCTACATGAGCTGACGCTGGGGAAAAGATGAAAAATCTTAAGACGGAAGGCATTTCATAAACAGAAGTTTGCTTGGCCTCAAAATCGGATTAGTGGAATGCAGAATAAACCAGCAAATTTTGGAGTGTGAGCAAAATAACATAGAATGATCGTTTTTATTAATATCATATACATTTCCATAAGTTGTCAAGAGCACATCCTCCCCTGTTAATGTTTACAAAAAAAAATATTTTAATATGTTGATCAGGAAAGGAGAAATTGTGTTTGGTAATTTTATGCAGGGTGTCCCCAAAGTCACAACGCACTTTCAGTGGGCCTTAAGACGGTGTTGGTAAGAAGAAATTGTTGAAATCTCTGAGGACAAACATTAAAGACAATGACTCGAATATGTGAAAAGCATTTCGAAAAACTTGCAAGCTTTAATTTCTAGAGTCGGAGCTTTTTATTTTGAGGTTTGCGGGCGGAAGTGCGTCACTCGTTGGCAGTGACGAATGCGGATGGGGCCCTGTGACGTCATTGCCTTTGTTTATCAGAACTGTTGAACAATTATACTTGTCAACACCGTAATAGCTTCCCAGGGTCGAGTATGAAGGGCTCTAAACGTTATTTCAGCAAATTTCAGCCGCAACGTGGCGCCAGGATCTACATGTATAACCTAAAATCCAGGATATTTGGTTGTAAGATAGGGGCGTTCGAGTATTATGTCATCGTCTTGGGGGTCATACCTAAATGTGCTTCAAATGCATATTATCAATATTTCAACCCTACTTGACTTGTAGACCAGAACCTGTCATAGCTGTTGGGAATTTCAATTTTTTTGTTCGTATTTTCGCTAATTTGTGTTCTTCGTGTATTTTTCGTTTTGGCTGTGTTTTCGCCCAGCAAAAAAATATCCTAAAAATATTTAAATATAGTGCCATGTTATTGCCATATAATCAAAAAATGTGTCATTTATGCATTCCATGCATGAAAAAGTGCATTCCATGATTGCAAAAATACTGCCATAAAAGTGCCGTTTTTTTGCAGGAAATGGTGAAAATACTGCATTATTTTAGTACCGTTATAATGCACTTTTATGACAGAAAAACTGCTATTTCGTAATGTGGCAGAAATATTTTGCCATATTCCGTGCTAAACTGCAGAATGAATGCAGTTTTCTTGCAGAATGGATTTAAATGTAATGCACTTTTCTTGCAGAATGGATTTAAATGTAATGCACTTTTCTTGCAGAATGGATTTGAATATAATGCAGTTTTTCTGCAGGATGGATTTGAATATAATGCAGTTTTTCTGCAGAATGGATTTGAATATAATGCAGTTTTTCTGCAGAATGGATTTGAATATAATGCAGTTTTTCTGCAGGATGGATTTGAATATAATGCAGTTTTTCTGCAGAATAGATTTGAATATAATGCAGTTTTCCTGCAGAATGGATTTGAATATAATAGTTTTCCTGCAGAATGAATTTGAATATAATACAATTTTCCCTCAGAATGGATTTAAATATAATGCAGTTTTTCCGCAGGATATTGCTTGCACGGCTGACCTAATGCTAAAACCAAAATCTTCAAGTAAAGCTGCCCCTATATAGGGGCAATCACTGCCAGCAGATGGACAGCCATCCTGCATCGCGCTCTATTTAAAGATGTTTTTTATGGTTTTTTTTCATTTAAACTGCATTAGTTCATTAGAGTTTCATCTTCAGCACCTCTGGGTCAGTGCCCAACGAGCACCGAAGAGCGACTGGCGAAATCTCAAGCTCGCTCTCGCACCCTGGCAAGGGAATTGTACACTCCTGTTCTCAGGCCTTCCCCATTGCCTTCTAAGGGGTTCTATTGCACTCTAGGAATAGGATTTTTAGGCTGTTGCTTTTTTTAAAGTCGTGACAAACTGACTCCCGAAAGATGGCTCTTCTTCTTCTCCTTATTTTTTTTATTATTTTTTTTTCCCTCTTCTTTTTGGCCAGCCTTGTTCAGGAAAAGAATGCGACTGCTTTTCTCATCTATGCTCTGAAAAAAGTAAATAAAATGCGATGAAATGAGGCGGAAACTCGGGATGAGCCCCGGCCAAATGAGGCAATGGCACGACGCCATTTTGAATTTCATTTGTGTTTTCTGTTTGGCGAAATTGCAGCTTTATTGCCAGTCTCCATCTGGCTCGCTCATGAACTTGATCGACTTTGATGTCGACTGGCTTATCAACCCTGAATATTTAATCCAATTTGAAAAATAGGCAATTTAATTTAAGATCCCGGCAGAAAATATCCTGGGAAAAGATGCAATATATTCATATACATTCTGCAGGAAAACTGCATTCATTTTGCATTTTACACGGAATATGCAAAATATTTAATTATTTTGCCACATTATGAAACAAAATATGGCATTTTTCTGCCATAAAAGTGCATTGTAATTGCATTACAGTAATGTAGAAATAGTGCAGTATTTGACAATTTACTGTGGATAAAGTGCAATATAGTCAATACAGTAAAACTGCATTCATTCTGAATTTTACGCAGAATATGGCAAACTATGTAAATATTTTTGCCACATCATGAAACAAAATATGGCCTTTTTTACCATAAAATGCATTATAACTGCATTACAGCAATGTAGAAATACTGCAGTATTTGACAATTTACCGTAAAAATATGCAGCATTTTTTTCAAAAAGCAATTTTATGACAGTTTTTCTGCATTTAATGAATGCATTTTTTTTGTGTCATAAATGGCACATTTTTCGGTTGGATGGGGAAAAAAATGCCACTGTATACGTATGTTATGCCTGAAATGTTTGGCTGGGATTGATCTTATATTTATGATAAAGTATGATATTGATCTTAAATCAGTCTTGACTCAGTTCTGTTATTTCAGATTTGCGAAGTTCAAGACCATCAACTGCACTCCAGAACTCTTGATCTGCTGGGTCAGCTGGTGCGCCGACAGCCCTATGTCGCTCAGCATTACGTCACTGTGGCCGGAGGTAGGTGGCGCCACCGTCGCCCAATTTGCTTTTCGGTGAACGTGATTGGAGGATTTTAGGGTAGATAATTCCCCCCTAAGGTCGTTTTCTCGGATTCCTGAATTCGGCACTGGTCCACGCTGCGGAGGACATCAAGAACTCGGCAGTCTTCATGCTGGTTCTCCTGGTCAGGGAACTGGGCTGGGTCAAGACCTTTGAACCCTTGACTGGCAACCTCCCCGATGACGTCATCAAGATCTTAGCAAACACGTCGAATAAGGATCTACAGATTAATTGCTTGCGTAAGATCAAGATGTATATCTATAAGCTGTAATTAGCATTCAGCTGGTATGATACAGCAAAATTTCAAATTGAAAAGCAAAAAAAACACTATTAAATCCATTTCCCTTCATGTTAAAAGGCATGAAGATGTCAAAATCATTATAGCAAATTGTCATAAATCAAACTTAAATAGGATTTAAGGCCCATTGAAAGTGATTTTTTGCAATTGAATTTTGATAATTTTGGACCGATATGATAATTTCAAATGAAACTAAATGTTTTCATGCTATATAAAATGAAAAGACATTTTCTTTTTTTAGAATTTTTCCAGATATTCTTGATTTTGCCAACGACAGTAAATCTCTTATATTTCCATTCAGACGGCAGGTGCTGCCCTCTATCGCCCATAAAGCAAAATAAGAGGTCAAACCTAGAATTATCGTTTTTATTAATATCATATACATTTCCATAAGTTGTCGAGAGCACATCCCAAAAAACGCGAGTCCCTGTTAATGTTTACAAAAAAATTATTTTAATACGTTGATCAGGAAAGGAGAAATTGTATTTGGTAATTTTATGCAGGGTGTCCCCAAAGTCACAACGCACTTTCAATGGGCCTTAATTTGAACAAGTTTTACTACGCGTAATTACCGTCTGTACGGATTTGCAAAATTTATCGTTTTCAGCACGGTTGCATTTCAATGCGAGCGAATAGCGGCGAAAAGTCATATTTTTCTGATTTATGAGTCGGTTTTTAAAAAGTTGGCGTTTGCAGGTCGTTAAGCAACCCACGCGAATTCTTGCGTTGAAAACTTTTTCAAACGCCGCCATTTTTTTAAATTTTTTTTTGCAAAATCTTCAGCAAACTTTCCTGAAAGCCAAAGATTCGATTTGCTAATTTTCGCTATCAATGCTTTCGTTCAGTTTTGGTGCGGCTGATGACCTATCACCCCACCGCCGCCGAGGCGCTGCTGGCCGCCAACATAGATGGCGCCACCCTCCCGGACATCCTGAAGAAGACGCTGCTGACGAGGGAGCAGCGCCTGTTGCAGGCTTCTGTGCACTGCGTGGCCACCCTCCTCAAGTGCCCCCGAGTGCCGTTCGGGGCGCTCATGTTACGCGATGACGTCCCCAATTTCCTCTTCGAGAATTTGGGCAGTGCTGACGACGCTCTGGTCGGGTAGGTGGCGCCACTTGACGGAGCACAAATGGCCGCCAATTCACAGGATTTCGAAAATGATCGTTAGCCCATATTTCGTTATAGGTCAATTCTCTGCTGCTGCCTCATCTTCACGGAAAGCGACGAGTTTTTTACTGAATGTTACACCGTTTATGGTAAGCTTAAATTATTTCTTACCATGTACAATTTTCCATCCACGCCGTTTGTTATTAAAAAATTAAATAAAGAAGAGGAAAATTCGAAATTGCGCGTGCGCCACCCAGCACGCGCTGAAAATGGAACTAAATTAAAAAAAATTCATCTGTAACGGTACTGTACTGGAGACGAGGCGAACAGCTATGCAGCAACAGTTTATTGTACGAAATATCACAATTCCGGCCAGCTCGGCCGAATATCACAGACTTAGCGGCCACTTCGGCGGCCTCATCTTACATCAAACAAGCCAACTCGGCTACAAAATGGTATTCTG
>JAQFYZ010001790.1:0-20721 GCA_034695085.1 Cylindroiulus punctatus
GGAAAGGAGAAATTGAGTTTCGCAATTTTGTGCAGGGTGTCCCCAAAATCACAACGCACTTTCAATGGGCCTTAATTAAGCAGATTTTTTCCCCTCCAAAACTTGCTCGTTGTAACAAGCAATTTTGTCAAATTAATTTTTGAAATGAGGGCTGGAGATGATACTGTATGCCATCATTCAAGTACCTGTACATATACTCGCCCTGTACATTCTTATGCAGTAGATATGGGTATTTCCTATGCTAACATTTTAGTTTTAGATTTCAAATGAGAATGTTTGAAAGAAAAGAAAATAACCTTCTGTCGTCCTTAAATAGATTTCCCAATCGATCTAGTCTTCCATTGTTATTTTTCTCTGAATGAAGGCATATATACTTCCAGAAAATTACGGTTTCCCTGGTGAAACAGTAATTTTTTTTTTCTAAAATGGGCGTCGTGCTTACAGGCTATGGCTATATTTCTTATCCAGTATTTCCTACCTTTAAATTTTTTGTGATGCAAGTTAGTTCTGGAAAGTATTGACTTCCTGTTGTAGCACTGCCTAAAACCGAAACTTATTGGAACGGCCCTGTATTTTTGAGCTTCAGCATGGAAGATCGGATGTCAACACCACTGCAAAGGATGAAATTCAAAGCCAGCTTTGTTGAATTGTTGTTTCTTTCTAAATCCTCTCATCCTCTAAAAGTTACAGCGAGAAATTACTGTTCTGCCCACTCTGATTTAATTCCGGGGCTTAAGTGCTGCCAGAAGAAGGCTTTTGGCAAGAATAGTAATTAAACCCATGCCATGACAAGCACGATGGGAATGTTTTGACTTCTCCGCTTTAAATCAAGACAGCTTAGATAAAAGTTGGGTGAAATAAAAAACCTTATCATTTCATAGAACGGGCTTCTTTGTGCCGCCCTTTTTATTTCGGCGAACTAATTTGCTGAGTGTGGTGTTGGCATCAACAGCGCCTAATCTTCCAGAACACCAATTAATTTGCATCGAGCAGATACGAGAGTTTTATGCTCTTGCTCATTTGACTTTTCGCACTTTACAAAAAGAAATGACAATTTGATTGGATCAGAGCTTTGCGGATACTTATTGCCCCAGTGAATCATGTGACTTGCTGTCATTGAATGTTCAAGTTTGAAGCTCAGCACTTTGTCTTTGCACGAGTGCATGCATGCAATTGTAAGGGATAACTTTTTTCAAACTGCTATTGCTCAATATGAGCTGATTGGCGTCCAGAAGCTCGAATCATAAATGTTGAACAGTGGTTGAACCGCACCTTGCGGCGAACCGGACGTGTATTACATACATGTATTATTAAGGCCCATTTGTTTAATATTTGTCTGTTTAGCCTGCATTCACATAACGTTTGCTCAATTCTACCCAGTGTTTAAATTCGTTTTTACCGAGCACTGGCACAGGTGGAATAAATCGTAATAATGGTGTGGTTATTGAGGGCCCTCTCCTGTGTCGGTTTTCATTTCCCCTTATCCACGTATAATACTGAACAATCACCCCCTTTGTTGCTAGACACGCATAAAAACAATAGAAAAAGCCGTACTCATGAGAATGGCTTGTTTGACACAGCAAATACCTGTCATGGAACAATAAAGAGCGAATCAGATACAAAACATTTCCGTCTGTTTATATGAAAGTTTGCCCAAATATTATACCTCATTGTCGTTAACCGTTTGTTCTGGTGCAAAAAATGCGAACTGCTAACTCCCCAATGCGAATTATAGTCTATGGGTTCCGCATGGTTGAATTCTGAATGCATTTTAATTCACTCAGAAATCTTGGTACTGGAATCAATGTATTCATGCGTTAGTTGCAGCGGTAAAAGATTGAAATTTTCCGTTTTGGTGGTACAAATGAAATTGCACGTTTTCCTACATGTACTTGATTTTTAATTACAATCTGGAACAATAATTATTCGCAGAACTTCAAACCTAATTTCTCGCGTATCAATTAGCGAGTGCCTCATCATCCGTTGATACATTGTTTCAGAAACTTTCATCGTTTGTTTTATCATCTTTCTCAACTTTGATGCGGGTGAAATATATGTATCGGTCTTCAGCACAAAGATTCTGAATTAATTGTGAGGTCACACGGTTTAATCCCGTGCTTCATTACAAATATTTACAATGTCCCTCCTACCCTTCATGAATGGTGTTTTGACGAGATTCCAGTTTGGCAAACCTATACAAAGTAACGTGCCTTTTGTGCTTGAAAGTAAAAAAAAGACGCCTTTTCTTGAATGAAATGGCCATTGTTCGTCAAAGAATTGAATGCATTCCTCGGTGTATTGGAGTGCATTCCTCGCACTTTTCTCGGGCCAGGAATGTGGTGGCTCGTTCAATAGGAATATGGTGCAATTAAAATTTGATGAGAAAAGTATTGCGAGTTGAACTAGGGAACATTGATCGATTTACATTCCTGATGTTGTTGCGAGCAAAACTCAAACCCATGTCGTTTTCTAGTACTCATACATGTATGAAGCTTCGAAATTTACGGTAAACAGCTTGATTAAGCACATGTCCTTCTTGGAATTACAGTGTATGTTTTGGGGTACCCACCATGATGTATTTTGTCCAAGTATTTCAAAAAGTTTTGCCATTTCGAAAATATGAAAGACCAGAATGTTACACTACTTGTGTGTATGCTTTTTGCTTGTTATGGGCATGTTGTTCCAGGCGAATTTAACTACATGTATTTGTTAACACTTATAGATTTACGACTGCTGTATACATTATGTACTGTACTTATACAGGACACCTGTCTAATTTGATTTTATACTTTTTCTTTGCATATTGAATATCTATATTAATCACGCCTTTATTATAGGTTTGTCGCAATTGGGTTTCAAGCCCTGAACCCTTGGATGTGGCCATACCCATAATAAGAAAGCCAGAGTTGACGGCTGTATCAGCAGGTAAGACGAAAAGCTCATTTCCATATATTGGCATGATTTACTGTATTCACTCAACCCTATTTTTCAAACAACTTTCGTGACTGAGTATTCGTATACTGAAAACCATTGATCACGTGCACATTGGCCACGCCACGTATTACTTTCATTGAATTTCTTCATACTTAATGTAAGTGAAACATTCATTTAGATAAAAATGAATCGGATATCGAATGAACCGTTGTATGAGTTCATGCCCTACTGAAATCATGCAACGCAAAATTGTGTTGAACATTTTCAATTTCATTTGTATAAGAGTGTAAGAGGGTCGCTTGACCCGTTTCTATTCCGACTTGCACATATTCTGTACCATATTCACGCCAACTTGCATCGCAAAAATGTTGATGTGCGACGCTCATATACACTGTACAGTGTTTTTTCCAAACACATTTCGGGTTACAGCGTTTATTTGAATAGCACAACTTGCATCTTGTGCTCGTGCATGGTGACTCCCAACCTGGAAAACTGAGTCCAGAATTTCAACCTGGAATTTTAATCTCCATTTGATCTTGTTTGTTCGTTATGCTTCTTGCATTTAATATGGTGATACAGTAATCACTATATGATCACAACATTAAATGCAATTGACATTTAGAAAATGGTTTCAAATAGCTTACAGCCATAATTGCCCAGGCACATTTTGAAGTGTTATCAAAACAACCTTCTGTTGAATGAAACGAACGTTTCGTACAGAAATGCAGCCCTTGTCTGAGACATCTAACACCGTGCACTGTCAGATACAGTATAGAAGACATTGTCTCCCATATTTTTCTCGGACAATGCGCTTCGGCAGATACGACACTCGATGCGGGTTGTCGCTTATCTGGCAACGGCTCACGAAATAATTATTATAGATTACTGCATGGCGCATTATTCTTCTCATCGTCACCAGCTCGCCTATGACGTTGCAACATCGCCCTTTGTCAGAATTTTTTTTTTTTTTTTTTCGAAATTGGAGACGGTTGGTGCTTTCCTGAATGCGTGGGGCGAGGGCTTATTCACCTGCCCCAGCATCCTCGACAGTGTTTTGTGCGGCTTTTGACAGAACCCGCGCGATGATTTGGCCTTCAACATTAATAGGTTAGCAATAATGGCGGGCTCTGATGCCGAGAACAATGTAGGTGTCATCGAGCAGCTCTTTTTCTGCCACCCCAACAATGGGGCTAAATCAACATTCCACGTCGGGCTGCTGGAGCAGGCACAGCAGCAAATGAGTATTGTTTATGAATGAGGGTGGAGTCACGTGGCCTCGGGCAACTTTCACCCCGTGTGTCATGACATAGGCTGCCGTGGCATCTAATTTGGTGGTCACCTTTTATATCGCTGTTGCGTGCTACTCTTTGATTGCCTGCCATGACTAAAGGCGAGCCGAGGAAATGCACGCAGTGATTGACGATTACACAAATCACACTGGCTGGGAGCGAGCTGCAGCAGCCACCGCCCTCCAACCACTGTCTGCAAGGTGCTGGGGAGATAATTCGCTTTCACACCTCGAATTTATCCCAATCAATAAGCCAACGAGCTCCGTGGATGGAGCCAATTGCTGGCACATCTCGTGCTTTTCCTGATGGGTTTATAATGCAGTGATCTCGTTCTGCACAGGTTGATAAGTTGGCAGTTAAAGGCAGGACATGTTCAGGGCAGTGGTGCACATGCTGCTTGTCCAAGCCAGATTGTAGCCATGCTGGTTTTCACACTTTGAAACTCGCAATTCATGGTTAGGTGCTATGTGCCAAGTATAAGTTTGTGAAATAATCGACAACATATTATAGCCCACACGCAAAAGAATGTATTTCAAATGCATTTTGTAATAGATTGCAAATTGTAAAATGTATTGCTAATGTATTTTTCAGAAAAAGCTCCATGATAAATGCATTTTAGAATGCATTTACAATCCATTATGAAATACATTTATGTCTCAATCTACATATATTTTTAAATGCATTTCTTTTCCACATGGGTGTCCATTTCCAGTGTACGTACGCAAATATAGGACTGAAACCTCCATATTTCGTGCCAATTGGGAGCAGGGACTATTCTGTGAAATGTAGTATAAGCTAAGGCTGTCTTCATGCTTGAGAAAAATTATTACATCTGCTTGGTAAAATGATTTTATATCAAAAAACAGATTGCCATTTTCATGTGCTGAAGGATAACATTAACTGTGCTGGAAATACCATTTATAAAGCTGAAGCATTGGGTCAATTGTAATGCGTGTTTCGATGATATGTACGATTCCGTATGCAGATATGCCCTGGTACCATGACAGCATGATAAATTATGTGGCATGCACGCTCGACAAAAATGTCCAACATCTGTACCTTGAATGAATGACTACACTGACCCTACTGCGGACTGAGGCCTGCATTTACACGCGTAGTAAGATGCAGCGTATGTGCAAGGTCTAACAGGATACTGATAGCCTTTGTGACCAGGTTCTGGTCATCAATGAAGCTAATGAAATATATCCACTTGTCAATTGCGTTTAGTGGTCAGACAATGACTTGGTCAATTGCCAATTATCGCCGCCTAGCTCACTCTGCATGACTGCGGCAACGATGTGAATGGCCATTAAATAGAAAAGTTAATCTATATGATATCCTATTAAAGATGTGGAGCTAAACGCCCTTCATTGATTGCTGTGTGAGAGGAAATACAGGCCCTATAGGTCGGTGAGATTTGATGTTTTAACCTTTACGCCTCCTGCAACAAAGGTGATGCATAGAGCAATAGACGAGACAGGAACAACCATGCCCTTAATAGCCTGACACGAGCCATGCGAACGTTAATTTCCAGCGATTTTTCAGTGGACAGTGTCTGCTTAAATTTCTCTTTTTTAAAAATGTGGCCATAATGATTGATGATGCCATGATTATACTTGAAATGGTCATCCCCTAGGCTAGATTAATAGTGGCGAAACATTTTTGACTCGTTCACCTTGTTTTCGTATTTGAGATGTAACATACATGACATATCCCATATGTGAGAATACGTGCACCTGACCCTTTTAACTGTCGAAGTTATAAGGTGAACATCTTTATAACTGTCATGCCTTTTTACTATAATCAGCATGTCTTGTTCTGTGTCAAGCGATGTTTAATTTGTCCCACATACTGCTTGGGTTTCTTATTCAACCTCGTATCGGTTCATTTTTGTCGTGAATTCAATACACGTCTTTGCATATTCACTTTCCTTTAAAAAATATTGTTGAGAATACATCTGGCGTTATGACAGTTATAATTTAAATTGTTAAATAATGCATAGTCAACACCAGCAAGCCTTAAGATGCCATGCAAACCCAATTTACCCACTGTACATGTACCTTTATCCTTGAATTTGGGATTTGACATGTTGGCCTCCATATCAGTTACCATTGCAAACATTTGGAAAATGTTGCATATGGTTTTAACAAACCCAGATAGACCACACCCTCCATGGCCAGTGCTGTTTTGTCATAATGTATGTATGCAGAAGATTTAAATGTTTGGCATTATGTCACCGCCAGTTGACAGACGGGCAAATCATGTTATTCCAAACGAGTGACTTGGTATAAGGGAGCTTTACTTGACTACTTGTAGTGTTAATGTATTTTTCACTGAATCCCTAAAAAAGGTGTAAGGTTCTATTGGTCGTTATGCTGTAGTAACACTTTTGTAAACCCTTCTCATAGATTTTAATTCATTTAAAAAAGATCGGAAATCGAGTTTGACCTGTCTTGAAATAAGCTCATGAGCAAAGGCTAGCTTTCCTGCATTGCCGTTTCATCTTCACAAGTAGGAGTATAGGACATTAAGGACCTCAGCCTTTTAGTTAGTCCTTTAGTGGGAGGGGGTATGGTAAAGAAACGCCTTAAAACCTAAATTTTAAAACCTAAGTTAGCCATTACAGGGAGGTCGGTAATGACTTGTTAGCATGCTAGAGATCCGATGGCGTGTTTCATCTTATACCGTTGCCAGTTTGAGTATCCCACATTGGTGCGCCTCCCTGTACGCTAAACCCTGGCGTGATTGTGCTCAAATCGGAGGGCAGAAGTCACGCTACCAGAGCCGTAATTACAATCCCCCTAATGCGATAACAACAACTCGATTAATTCACGTTAAGTTCGTTACTCGGCCAATGCCAGAAAAAGCGCGTCCAATAACAAGCACCAGTGTAAACCGATTAAGGGCGTGCGAGGGAATCAGTGGACAAAGGCCCCTCGATATAATGGACATATTTGCGCCCTGGTTGACTCCGGGTTAAAGGGTTAGCTGACCAGCGTTGACGTGTCGCGCCCTGACAACTCGTGCCTAACCCCTTTGCGCCGAAACCCATTCCATTGAATGGGCGTAATCTATACATTTGTCGGTCCATTTCCATTACGCTGGCGAGGAATTTCCTTCGGCCATGGAGCGAGTTGTGTCCAGCGCTGGACAATCTCAACAAATGAAGTGCGAAAGCGGCAATGCGCACCCGGTTAATGGGGGTCACCAACTCCTGTCTAGCCAGATGGACTGACCGCTATCTGTCCAGCAGGCAGTCGATAAATCATAGCATTGTAACTAAAGACAATTCAAATAATGTTATCATTATACGCCTTGGCACAATTGTGTCCGGCGGGTCAGGCTGGCCGTAAGCCCGGCTTGCTGGGGAGTCCAGGAGGTCGATTCCGGGTGGATTTGCGGCACTGTGGCGAGTTAAGTCCGACGGACAGCTTGGGGGATTTACCAACGACAGGTCTTGCTTGATGGCCAAAGCCCCCCAGATAAAAGGTCGAGCGACATGCCCGGATGACAGGCAGAGCTGGGCGCTGCAAAAAACACAGACTTCATATGGCGTTCGAGTGCTTCCATCGGTAATCCCGAAAGTATAAAACTTGGTGAAATCTCTGATCAGCTAGTCGGTGCTCGGGCCCCGAACAGGTCAAACTTCTTCGAAAGCAAGGATGACCACCGAAATGACGTTTTAATTGAACGTTCATGTCTCCCTCGAGGAGCTCGCATTGGTGCTTCAGATGGAACCCTTGACCCAAAAGGAATAACAATGTACGGCTGGCATACGTACAGCTAGTTAGTAATTTGCATATTCATGATGGCACATGTGGGTTGTGCTTGTACAGTGAGGGTTTTTGAAGGGGTTAGACTGAACACTGTCTGTGCTATTTGAGCAATCGTGCGTGTAAATGCATGAAATGTTGTATTCTGTCAAATATTTTGTGTATTTTGCATTAAGGTGTTTTGGCCTATGGAACTTTACCTTTGGCGCAAAATCACAGCGACTTTTCTTTTCTTTCACTTAAGCTTTTACGAAAATATTTACCTGCAGTACTTGGCATTTCATACTCATCATTGAAGCATCAATGTACGGATATCATACCTATGTTTAATGTTTTAGATTGGCTTTGAATTTTGTCCTTTAATTGCATTGCTCTGCGTGCCGGTCATGTAAGTCGCGGAAAGTCAAGAAATGAAATTCAGCTTATTATTTTTGAGACCTTGGATTTTCATTTCATGGACCTACCAATTTTATTTCCTTTGATTGCCATCAGGTAATGGCTGATGCTGCTTTTGGACCTCCAGAGCTTACCTCATAATTGATTGGATGGCATCATATACACTGTATACTAAAGGGCCGTTTGAATATCTATACACACATGATGACATTCGAATTGTGTTAAAACACCATCATGGAGACGTTAAAGTATGATGTCAGCATCTTAGCAGATGTTGGCTGAATGACAGGAGGTAGATATGGGTCAACCAAATTCTGGCTCATCAGTTCTTTAATTAAAAATTAGATCTATCATTTGTCATCCAGTTTCTCAAATGGATGTGCTTGTTGTTTAATGTACCAGAACTTGTGTACATAAGGCTAAAATCCATCAATTTTAATCTTGATATAAATTTCGTTGAAATCATGAAATTTAACATACCAAATCCTGTAGACGTCCTGCATCCGTCTCTGCGAGACTGCGACAGTGTCTCGTCTGTATTGTGGCTTTCTCACCCTGGCATTTGTCCTGCTTGTCCAACATAACAAATGCGCCGGTTACAATAGCACGTCTCACCAAATTTGGAAATGCTGAAACGTGTTTCTGCTTTGCTTAACATTTGCAAAAAGGGCTCGGACCTGCTGAAAATAGGCAGTAAGTTGACCACAACTTGTTGACGTCCAACGTGGAAAAAGGGTGGTGCCGAGGGTTTGGTAAAAATGGCATTTCGGTCAGCCTTTGTAAGTGGCGAATTGTAAGGAACCAGTTTTCAAGAAAATGTCATATTTGGATTTGACGGATTGCGTAGAATAATGCGCTATGAAAAGGCCGAAATGCCATCGCATGAATTGACCACTTGTTATATACGGTGGCATGCGCTCCCTTTAACCGTTCTGCCTGAAATCCGAATAGCACACCTATAGCACATAATGCGCTGTGACAACGTGTAAGAATCGCGCGGACTTTAGATTGAATATCGAATGGAAGTAGACAAGATCCATCTACTAAAATAGATGGTCTAAAAAGCACGATCTTATTTCCAATCGGGTTCGCTGCTGTCACCTTCGGTGTTATCAGTTTGACACTCAAATGACTACAGTGACTCGGGTTTGACCTAGCTGCTGAATGAGCTGAGAGGAAGCTGGTTCTTTCCAATCGCTCGAGATTTATTGTCTAAAATATAAAGGCGTAGATATTCTGACCTTTTCGCCTCTCTGAACATATTTCATCCTTTCCATATAGCCGTAATCAACTTTGTAAGCTTCCACTGCCTGCAGCAAAAGACAACATAAAATTTTCATTGATCCAAGATCCATAATCCATTGTAGATGTGTTAGGAAACTCTACGAGTGCCGTGGAATATGGTTAACCTTTCAATGAGGAACCCGTAGAAAAGCCTGGTTTACAGAGGGAGATAAAGCGCTCTTCAACGAAATAACGCTCAATTGGAAGATCATTTTAAAGTTATATGGAGTGACCGGAATAGACACGGCACGATTCTTCAAAAATCATGGCGCATTTACAGCGTTTTGGACCCGGAATATAAACGATGGCTTTTTTTTCGATGCTGGCAATTCTGGCAACTTTGCGGCCATTGGCATAACCGACCCTTGTGTTATTGTTGCAACCCATGGGGATTGCTGAAGCGAACTCATTGCTAACGGCTGAATAAAATTCGGAATATTGTTCGAACGTGCATCTGCACGGTGAAGGGGGAGGATCAATGAAATTATAAATACGATATAGCGATTAGTATTCCAGATTAAAAATTGGGGCTTGGAAATGCTAAATCAAACTCAAAAAATGTACATATGTGTAATTTCCTTGTGTTCATTTCGATGTGAGACCTCGTTCTCACAATCGACAATACATCTTAAATTAGAATATTGCAAATTATTTGTTTTCATCAGCATTAAAACAAGGGTGATAAGATAATTGGCATATACCATATACATGTAGCTCTATATAATGTGATGATACCCCCTTGTATATACTTACGATTACTCCCTTTTAAGGGGGTGGGCTGGCATATTTCTGACTACTGCTGTATAGTGCAACTTAACATTGCATTGTGCATATTGACATATACGCAATATCACATTCGTATACTTGCTCATATCGCTCGGAAATTGAGAGAGTAATTTCGAACGGTGCTTCTGTTTTGTCACGAGCCGGTTATGGGTAAAATGCTCGTAATTAAAGTTAGCTTTTTAATTGCGGCAGACGAGTGGAATTTATTTTCATATTTATTTCTTAATGAGGACTCCTGCGCGCACTTACAAGCTTCACTACTTTGGAGGCGCATAAGTTGTTCACATCGGATTAAACTCATTTCCCATGCATGGCCGAGACACCACCGAGCCAAATTAGCATATGACATCGTCGATTGTCCGCATGCTTGAGGTTTTCCAGTTTGTTATTAAATGTTGCTTTAAGTTCACTTTAATTAGCTTCCACTCTGAACCAGCGAATGTGCGAGGGAGAGAGAGATGAGAAAATGAGAGCACGACGGAATTGTCCTCTCTGGTAATACGCTTACACTGCTCCAATCTACGCGCTGCATATATTTGACTAATTCCCACTCGAGTGCTGCAGGCACGTATACAATCTGTATATGCCATCCATGGCCCTCGCGACAAAAGTCGATGCCATGAAATATATTGTTTGGCTTCCACCTCCACCTTTGCTTTTGCCACCCAGAGCTTTGCCACAGAATGCTCTGCATACGAGCGCTTGTGTCGCTGGCGGATGTCAACTGCGAGAAATTCTACACTAATTACATTTGAAACCTGCAGAAGCGTGCAGGTGACAAGACACTGGTACCACCCATGTCACGCCAAAGTGACACTCACAGCTGCGCTTCTATACCTGGCTTCTATACCATGGCGCTGCAACAATTGCCAACAATGACTTTGTTACTTGGCACTTGGGTGGGCTGGAGTCGATGAAGACTTCTTGCTTCAGGAGGCTCGGGATGAGTGCTGCACTTGACCGATAATTATTGATCAGGCATTGTTTGATGTGTAAGCCGCTCCGGGTCCGAGGGGATATCCAATTTAACTTTTAATCATGACATGTTGGTCTACCCCTTTAGTGTCGAATTCCCCTCTTGCACGACGTCATTGATGCAGCCAGGTTGGCAAGATGCTGATATTGAGTGTGCTATGTCATTTTATACAGCCATTAAAGCATAGGTATTGCACGTCCACTTTTTTTCAAATTGTTGAGAATTGTCTACATAAAACCCTGATATACAGCATACATACACTGTATATGTTTAACTTCGATTAATATCCTTGTTTAAAATAACACTGAACTCACAATTTGTGTGCATGCATGTGAACTTACGACCTGTAAAAATTTCACCTTTCATGCATCCAAAAATTGGATATATTACATTGGTGACATTGGGACATACAGTGTTTGTAGAAACCGGATTGAAATTGCGATACTTTCGGCCCGACGCAACTATGTCCTATGTGAGTTAGGACAGGTTTATGAATATAGGTCCTAACTCAATTTTACCAAAATAAAGTAAAAGCGGACATACATTATTTCTGTACACAGCCATCGATATATTTAAGTTCAATTCAACATGACTCAAATTTTAGTTTCCCATGATTGTTGCCAGACTGGTGTGGCGAAATATTCCTCACATTTAATTGGCACTTAGTAATATCGTTTGGTCAGCCAATACCGATAAACTGTTTGCAAAGATGGCGCCGATTAAACATAACGGCAAGTTGTGGAACCCATAACTACACGTATGTACAATATGTACATATCGTAAAAGGCAACTGTACTGCAGCGAATTGAATGTGCCCTAACATTTTGTTGTGCTTTTTATGGACGACGTTCAGTAAATACGGGTTTCGATTCCATTTGTGCGATGATGTTGCATTGGGTCAATCCCGAGCAGCTGCTGCTGACAGGCTCAGGATGTCACGTGCCGTCTGGTTCATGGCATTTTCCCATTTTATTGCTTCTGTACTTGCTATTTAGTCGAATGGCAAAAAGAATACTCGATACATATGCAGTACTGGCAGTTAATTTGGCTGGCTTTGAGCTGTAGAGAGCATTTCGATTTCACTGACAAACAGAAAAATACCCGAAATCAACAGAAAGCGGCATATTTATGCCTAGGGCTCCTTGGAACGTATAAAATATCGACTTTTCTGGGTTAAGCCATGCATGCAGTTTGAAGCTTGGACTGAAATTCGATGCCGAGTACCGCGGGTTTTATACTGCGTATGGTCGACATGCTGACACGACTAAAATGTCTCATAGAAGCTGCACCTAATGTTTATTACTTGTATGGCATGTATACTAATAGATAAGCGAATGCATTGTCATCGATGGCATGTGATAAAGGAATTGGTTTTCAACCTAAGTGCCCCAATTGGTGGCAACCAGGTATAGCTTCCAAGCACTTCATGTTTGCCTAACTATAGGGGCGTTCCTCGAAATCCTGAACTCATTGATAACAATTAATTGAGCGTGTAAAGCGTGTTTACTTAGCGATTATGAGTTCTGATGCACTGTCCGTGCATAAACGACATCCAGGGTTGTAGGGGCGTAGGGGTTTACAAAAATCGGGATAATTGTTGAGTTGAGTAACATGACCTTAATTCGCACGTGAATTTAGCAGAATAATAGACTGGGGGTTTAAAGATTATGGTGATATTATTGGACTGGGTAGCGTAATTTGTTGGTGTTGGCAAAATCTCCACATTTGAACATTTGACTACGTAAACTACAGATTTCTCACTCCAAAATCTCCAAAGCAACTGGAAGATATGCATATAAATTAAAGACATGAAAATCCAATCTGTAGCGAAATGTTGCCATAATTTGGTCCAACTGCTATATACACGGGAAAGGACATCCGAGAGGAGGGGGGAGGTATTTTAATGGACACACCAGCTCATATTCTGATGAATTACAGACAGCGAATCTTTCATAAGCATCAGCGCGACGATGGCGCCCTCGCCGCGTCAATCACAGCTCATTTGGCGTCCATCTATTAAATTGTATCAGGCGCCTATCTCGGTCGCCAAATGAAGAGAAAGGGGCAGTTGCACGTGTTTGGCAGATAAGCCATTTGATTTCCTTCGCGAAACTATATTAAACATTAGGGTCGACTCCTGGCTGAACAGCAGACGGTGGTATCAGGCCCCGCGCTATCTGCTGTCTTTCCACCCGACTTTTATTATGGGCATGAAAAGCCATTTATGGCTCGCCTTCATATTGACCAACGCATTTCACATTATATCTTATATAATTAAATATATATGGGGTTTCAAAAAGCAGCGCCACGTGCGGCTGATAGAGCCAGCTCTGGCACCATCAGCGCTTGTTGGCGGAGAACCGCAACAATGAGGGGGTGGGGCACCCCTCGTAGGGGGGGACCCCCGCACCCCTGGTGTTGATTTTCTGTCGGCCAATGTGCATGCACGTGTGAATTCGTGTGATCGCACACTTGTGTGTCATTCGAAGGAGCTGCGTTTGGAACAAAGAAGGCGTAGGGCACCATGGCGCCCATCTTGCAAAATAGCTTTTTCCCGGTTTTCATTCTTCGTTAATTCCGCCGTACTCATCCGGCTGGAAAATGCGAGTGCCATTTGCCTTCCATATACTGCTCATCATGGGCTGGCTCTGGGCTTTTATTCCGCTGGATTGGACGACATTAACATTTCCTTTTCAACAGCTATCTCGCTCTATCTTGCCGAATGTGGCCTCTGTGTGCTCGCGTGCCATTAATTTTTGCATGCATATTGAACGACTAAATAATCACGGGGCTTAATAGGTACACACTTCTGATTCGGGCTTAATGCCTCGTCGTTCCAGGCGCTTTGCCCCGACTCCACGCATGCCACCCATGCTCTTGCATTTCATCTTTTGTGGTCTCGATTCTTCAGATTGTGTCGAAAATGTCACTGGAACGCCTTGACACGAACCCCACCCTGGGCAGAGGTTTTTCGGCAATTGGCAAGCTTGCGAACCAGATTTCTGAACAGTGATTTCTGTGTATTTGGGATGGGATGCTAACTTATGAAAATGACTTCTGATTATGCCCTGCTCCGCCATGGACCGTATCGTGAAAGTGGGCTTCTCCTGACGTTTCGCAGGAGAGCTGTTTCGGGTAGTTTAGGTGATGTCAAACGCAAAATACTTCAAAGTCTTTAATAACTCCTTTATTTTAATGGATATGGCCATTTAAAACTCCTTACTGTTCATATCAAGTTCTTCAAAAGTCTTTCCAAACTTTGCACTTTTCACTCCAAAATTCAAACTTGGGTCGACTTATGCACCAAACATAAAACGGGAAAGATATACGTACCAGTGTACGTTAACTGCCAGATATTGATATATGGTCATTTAATTGCACAGTCGTGATACATGTACTTAAAAATAATGTTAGGGCCTTAGAAACGTCTTAAATCTTTATTTTCACAACTGGGTAAATGAGTGGAAACCCCATAGGACAGGTGTTAATTAGTGCTGAAGTATGCATGCTTTGTGCACATTTGCAGCAGACATAATTCGAAGTGCAGTAAGTTGATTTCATTGTTTTTGTTGTGCAAGCAGTATCAAAATATTTAATTTACTCATTCTATAGTGGGTATACGAGTTGATAGTGTAAGTTGAGTCCATGCAACTGATCGGTCCAGTGCATTTAAATAATCTGACTTTTTGACTGTTTAACGTAGGTCGAACATAATAAGATCAGTGTCAAAGATGCTAAATAATTTCGGGGGAAATCGGTGTGAAGGATGCCAGCCGCTTCACTCTTGACGTGTCATAAAATTCCTGTCACGTAGGATGAAATTTCAGGCATATCCCTAGGATAGGATCCCCACAAAGGTTAATCTGTATATTCCCATTTTTGGATGGCATGTATAGCATACTGCTTATTTATCCCCTTAGGGTTGCGCTTTGATTTGTCACAAAATGCTCCGTTGACGATGCCTTCCTTCTGGCAAATTTTGACTTTTTTGGTGCTCATCTGTCTAAAGTCGTTGGCAAACCAAGGTATAAATGCCTGCACATCTGCGTTTCGTTTTTTTGCATTTTTTGCATGCGTATATGTATCTAATGTTGCTATTTTCATATGGCAATCACATATCAATATGGTAGACTAGGCAAACTCTAGCTTTCATTTTTTATTCCTAAGGCGCTCAAGTTCTTCCACCTCAGAGCTTACTTAATGTTATTGCCTGCTTTTTTCCACATTTGTCGACCTTTGAATCGTTAAGACATTTTATATATTCATCTTTTTGCCTATTTGACTGTCTGTTACACTCATATTTTGCAATTACTTTGACATCATGAATTTATTGGAAATGCGGCTTCCATATGTGGAGATGCAGCGAGGGTAGGTTGATGAGCTCAAAAACTCATTTCTTGTAAATCCATTGCCGTTTTAAAATTGAACTATTTTTAGTACAGTCAAGATACTATGCATCTTGAGATTCAAGGGTAAATTGTGATGCATTCGAAAATAACATTTTTCTCTAATTAAACTTTGTCCATGTTGTCAGTAATATTTCTTAAAGATATAAATGTACATCTAACGAGATGTACAGCAAATACATTGTAATTGATATGTTACTAACATCGTCTGGATGTTTAGTTTTTCATAGTGGTTGAATAACTTTATAATCGATAATAACTTGACTTTCACCCATATGAATTGGCAGGCAAGTAGCATTTTCCAAACATTTTATTTATGAAATGCAAATTGCCATCATATCATGGGTGGTGTCCAGATCATGCGGAGAAATCATGCCACCATAGTAAAAATATGCATCGAATGAATTATGTTGAGGTCTATAAATTAGGAGTGTCACCAAGTAATGAACTCGGCACATTGTCGATTGATATGTTTTACGCATTGGTTATGCATTCGCAATGACTACTTTACATGGCAGTGTTGTACATATGCGAAGCACATTTCTTATTCCAATTGTCATGGCTTGAATAATATTCATGGATGCCTAAAGAATAGTTCAGGTTTCATCTCATATATTACCAGTGAAAAATGTACCATGACACAATACTCCACTTCTCCACTGAATTATATCATGTTTGCACCAAGATGTAACATTACTGTATTGATAGTCTGTTCGAGTCTGGTCGAGTGATAGTCTTGGCGCAGTTAGTATAAAATGTATTTTGCTCTATCGAAACTTTTTAAGAAAATTAGGCATGCTTTTAGAGAGCGTTTATTGATTTATTCCCCATATAAGTAAATTAATGAACGGCAATATAAATCTATAGTTGGTCTTGATTGAAGATGGGCATGAGAATATTTAGGCTTACAATCATTCCCTCTTAACAACGCCATACCTTATACGTGATTCTGAAACGAAAATGGGGCTGGAAGTTTTATTTAGCCTTCATATGAGCACGTCTATAAACTATTATTGCATCACTTCAGTCATAAAACTTTGTAATAGGGGGGATAAAGATATAATGGCCTATAATCCAATGATATAGGATGGATATTTATTTCTGAAGTAACAGTCTGTTCTCTGTGCTGGTGTACCGTTTTTCTGCTCGTTTTATTGTATGCCAATATTTATTTGGATGTTGTTATATTAGGGCAGTTTAAGAAATCAAAATTATTAGGGATTGCCCTATCCCGCCTGTCTTCAATTTCCATAAAAGTGGCATGGCAAATTGTACTGACTCTTAGCTTGTTCAGAAACAGTTTGGGTATAAACCCGAAAGCGTCATTCTGAAAAAAATTGTCTTGATCATATTAATAAAATTGTATCGCTGACATTATACCAACTGATGGATTTGTCAGTGTAAATGTTGACGCCCTAGCTATGCAGTATGCAATATTAAAATCAGACCTTTTGCATTTCTTCCACTGAGTGCATTCTAAAATCAAGTCTCGTCATCGTAAATTTCAATAGTGGTTTCCAAACACCGATAAAATTTGCCTTTGTAATATCGCTAACTTAGCATGGCAATGAATGTAGCATTGCCTTTTGTTTTCTCTTACAATTCATGAATTATTAATGGTTTCATGTATGTGTAGATATTATCTGCAAGATTAACTTCTTTCAGCCACTTCATAAACTATAGGGAACACTCTTTCTGCCTAGTAACCTAAATCAAGTGCCCCGCTATTTGCCGTTTATCTAAACTATACATTCTTGGAACAAGTCGAGGCTTTTTCAGCATTTCTTATCTGTGGTCATTCGTGGACATCGTGAGCATTCACCTAGCTTGACTTTTCTTACCGAAGGAAGCAAGAATTGGCAGGCAAACTTTCACAATCACCGTGACATTCATTGAACAACATGTTCTTGTTTGCAATTTAGCATTTTGTTCCTTAAACTAATATAAAGCCTGCCCACTATCTGTATAGTAGTGGTGTATACTCCTAGTGAAATTAACGTGCAAGTGTATTTTCAAGTTTTTTTGATCTGGCTTTATCTAAACATAAGCATTTGTCATCATTTCCAGAACCCCCTCCCCCATGGTGACATAATCAGTGAATACATTTTTCCCGAATTGAGCGAACTTGCTCTAAAATTTGATCAGAAATAATGAATTTTAGCAGGATGATGAGTTGCCTACATACACTGTATCTGTTAATTCAGTTTTGAGAACTTGGAAATATAAGCGTGTTGGCAACTGCTGATCCGAATCTCCATTATTGTATCCGACCATTTTGGGGTATAATTGCAATTTCTACCTGTATGCCAACCGTGCTTCTGCGAAGGGGCAAGTCATCAGGCTCGCAGGGTTCCTCTTCTAGAATTTTGCATTACAATTGCAGAGAAATTGTCAATTTTTCCTCGAAAACAAGTTATCCCTATTGGAAATTGCTCCGAATCCTCGCTTATGCCTGACCTGCCATCCAATGCCCCGAAGGCTGCAGTTGCAACGATAATCTCACCGCAGATTAGCTGCTCAACTACCTTATATGAAATTATGCTGCTTTGGAGAACTAATGAACTCCTTCAAATCGATCGACGAAATTTTGCATCATACGCGCTTGTTTATGCGTGTACACGTATACGCAATTCTTCTGCATGCTCGTGGTTTGTGGTCGCATATCTGAAAGAAAAAAGCTCCCCACTCGGGATCTCATTCACCATAGCTCACCATGGATCTCCTTTCTGGCAAAGCCATTATGCACTACATCTCCTGTACATTATGAGCTCGACTCGGGTTCATTTGGCCACCTCGTCGTAATTTCAGCGAGGGCTGTGATCCGTACCTCTTCCACCGTAATCAATTTATTTACCATTTTTCTGATGAGAAACTCCAGTTGCCATTAGAGCTAATCCCAAAGCCACAGATTTGCATTTCATGGTTTTCGCTAGTAACCCTTCATTCATTCGCTCTTCACCCCCAGCCCAGCTCGTGGTCTTTATTTGGTCCAACATTTGCATCCCCTCCTCCAAATGTGGATATAGTGCCATGGCAACTGTTTGCCACCTTTCATTGACGAGGAATCAGAAAAATATCCATGTACTTGACATGAAGAGGCGGGAATTAAAACCGCTGGCGGGGAGAAAAATTGCTGAGTTCAATCGCGGTTTACCACGACCCCCCCCAACCCCAACTCTGGTCGAGGGTGCCACCAGTGCCATGATAATGCAAAATGCATTGATGGACCGTAGGCCTACTCGTACAAAAGAGGTCTCCGAAATATAGACACATGCATTTGCCTCTAAAAACCTTTTATATTAGTTCTGCATGAAACGGCTGTTTATTTGTGTAACCTTTTATCGTCTGCATTTGATAGAATAGGCCTGGCCTGCCCTGCAAGTCTTAATGAAATATTTCGCCAGTGCTACAGAATAGTTCCTGCTCTAGCTCGTTCTCCATAGGCTCTACAGCTGTATGAGTAGGCTTCTCTTAACGGCTCGTTTTGAGATCTGCACATTTTTCTTTCATGATTTAATCATGAGTGGTGCTGTCACAATCTGATCAGTTGTTGTTTCCACTAATATTTAATATTTGTCAGATATTACCATAAATGTAAGGTGGAAAACGATGAATAATTTACAAAATATAGCTTCTCTCTCTATTGGTATCAATTCCATGTAGCTTATTTTTACTAAACATTATCTTTTATGTGGTCGAAACCAGAAAGCTCATTTGTATTAGCTCTATATTAGTTAGTCACCACAAATTTTATTCAAACTTTCCAGTAGCGGAAGTCAGGAAAAAAGCATGGAACTTTTTTAACTTTACAATCTCCTACGAGCATGTATATATAGAGATGCTTTTTAGTTCATTTTTTTACGGAATGAAAAAATGAAATTAGAATTAGCTATATTTAGGTTCTACCATCAGCAGTTAAATCGGATGTATACACATTAGTTTCGCAGTTTAGCCAAGTTTTGCCGGCTCGAAACTTCAATTAACCTCAGTTGTTCGACATTTCGTGCAATAAACTGTGAGATATAATTAACCCTATGTCGTGGACTGTTGCAACGGGTGCATTCGGTTCGTTAACTTTGTTAATAATTCATTTTTAAATAACTTTCTGTTGCCAAAATTGTTTTTACAGTTTACTGCAGGTTTCCGGTACTGTATATACAACGAGAGTGTTTTGCAAACTGGATGCAAGCGAAATGCACAGCTCATTAAAGTCTAACCGTTGGAATATTTTTTGTAATTAACGCATTTTGCGGCATTAATTTATTAAAAAATGTTATGATGCGCGCAAATCCAACATGTCTCTAAGAGCTGAAATTCCAAGTTGCAATTATTTCTCGGTCCCTTTAATTATCTCCATTAAATTTTGAAAGCTAAATCATGAGGACGGTGTACTTGCACTGCATGTCAAATTATTTATTTGAGCATCTTAAGTTTTCTAAATTTAATGCGAAGTACGATCAAATATTGTCATCAGTTTTGCATTCACATTCTCATGTCTGGCAGCATTGTCAATGATTGACCAACATATGTTCGATTAAAAAAATTAGATCAGAAATGGTCGATTTTAGCAAATACAAGTGATTAATGCAAAAGAACAAAAGACATAGGCCTACAGTGGACGAATTTCTTTTGTAAAAATGCAGTCAGGGTTCCCAGCATTCTTGAAATAATTATAAGTCCAGGACTTATTAATTTTAATGTATTTAGGAAGCCTTACAACTCCTAACTTTTCATATTATGTACTTACTGAATTTAATTTTCACTCCCAATATCAAACCATTTTTCTACGAATTTGGTGTCTACAGTGCTGGACAGAATTATAAGTTCACTAGAAAAACTAAATGTATTCGAGTACCATTAGAGCAACATAAATGAAA
>JAQFYZ010001791.1:0-20721 GCA_034695085.1 Cylindroiulus punctatus
GTTCCAATCTATCTAGTGTAAATTTTCTATTTTGCCAAACGGGGTTCTGACCCCTGGAACCCCACCCTGGATCCGCCACTGAAGATATACACTTTCATATAGAAATATATATATACATTCATACAACGATTGTTGATACACGTGGATACGCATATGCATGGTGGCAGACGAAACATCAAATATGACGTCAATGGACGCGAAATTTATGAACACCATGTAGCAAACTGCAACATCCCGTCATGCAACGCGAAATGCGGTTCGCTGTGGAAACATTTTATTTTTATTTTCCGATTCGTAAATTACGATTGCTAGGCAAATCACAATACACCAATCGTCGTTAATTCAGTTGGAAACTTAGTATTATAAAGCTAAGGGTCGGTTGCACCAACCATTTATAGTCAACCAAAACCCAAGATAAAAGCATATTGCATCGCTAAAAGTTAGCAGTTAACCATAGTTTTACGAAAAATGTAGCCAAACGATTTGCGCGAATTTATCTTAAATATGTTAAAATCCAAAATATCCAAAAAATTCTCTTCATATCTTTAGTATAGTAAAACCATATCTTTTGTTCGAACTTCGGTGCCCAATTTCACAAAAAAATGAGGAGTATGAGACACATATGAATCTGAAGATTCCCTAGATGCCAAATCTGAAGAACTCCTAAGATTCATCAACTCCTCATTTTCATGAATTATAGGGGCTCTGAAGTCTTCTTGTAATGATTACAACCAAAAAAGTACACTTTTGGTTTAAATTTAGTAGGCCAGGTTCTGGTGTTTGGTTTTCCGTCCACTAAAAGTCACCATATAAAAACTCCAAAAAATCTACACTTATTCTTTGATCTCATTTTCTAAAACTACAGTGCCCAAACAATTAAGGTCTCCCATGTTTATCTACCTAATATGTTTCCATTTTAATTCTAACAACGAATTTAAAATCAGATTTTAGTGGCAAATATAAGAAAAAGAAAAAATATTGAATAAGGACAAAATACAATAAAAATAAAGAACAAATATACATGTAAAAGAGACTTACAAACTTGTATACGTTAATTATCAGATCACCCTAAGAATCGATTCGTATAGTTACGTCGCTGCAAATTCTTTACTGTAACCACAAACGTGTATGGTTTTCTTGATTTTTATGGAAATCGTAATTGTTTTGGAAACGGAGCAGACGACATGTTTTGGAAACGCAGTACACGACCTTTTGTGGAAAACAAGGTCACAAGTGATCACCTGCAAATTGTTGGTTTAATCCCCTACCTCTATAAATTGCTGTTAATAGTTGTAGCAAGAGAACATTGTAGGTCAAACGCTTTGAAAAACGTTACCTAGAACATTTTTCGATTTTCAAACTTAATTATCAAATCGAATATAAAGATTCCTAAATATGGAATTTAGTACATTTTAAAGACTGACATTAAAACGTTATGCTGGAGGCAATATTGTAAAACTTTATACTGTGTGAACAGAAGTGGATGTTGGTTTTCATTTCAGCCCAAACATTTTTTTGGTAATTGTTATATTCATCCGAGAACGCCTTAGGCAAAATTTATGAAAAAGAATTTCATATGTGCGAAGTTTTAAAAAATTGCAGACATCGAGTGCAAGGCTATGGTCACAAGGGTCACCCAGACACAGGGAAATATTAACAAGAACCAATAAATCATTTATTCTAAGAATAAAATAATAAAATATAGTTCTAATAAGAATAATAATAATAAATATTATTACTATCATGTATTTAACACTCCACATGATGAGTGGCAAGATATTTTCGAAAAGAATTGAAGTCTTAAAAATATATTTTAAAGTATTATACTTTGTGTAATAAATTAACAAAATTATATTTTAATATAAATATTTTTATGCACTTAAGAAAATATTAATTAGCAATATATTTATTTTCAAAATATGTTTGATTATAACATGAAATATATTTTTTGAATATTACATTTCATCTGGGATTTTTTTACGATAATTCAAAATCTTTTGCATTTCAGTTAAGTAATATGCCTATATAAAGGCTACGTAAAAATATATTTCAAAATGTGGCCAGAAATATAAATTTATATATATTAATACAAATGCCAAAAGTCCCAATTCATGACATCTTCAGATGCAGGTTCGAACATATTTTAGGTATATTTAGTCCAATGTATTTTTTGATATTTTCAAATATACTGCATAACCACATTATGTGGGACCATCTACATTTCTGCCTTACGCAAGAGTTGGTGCCTATATACATGTACTGTACATGCAAATTTAAGAAGCATATTGTATACAACTACAATTGTGGACTACTTTTCATGTGCACTCATTTTCATAGGAAATGCATTCAAAAGAAACCAATTTTCTTACTTCAACGATTCTTGTGGAAAGTATTTTTTTGCAGCAATCAAAAGACTAAACATACATCTTTAGTGTGCAATTTCTCCTAAAACTTGGTGCTGTTTAATGTGGCATATAGTATAATGGCGATTATAATGATGGTAATAATAAATGTACAGTAGGCACTAAATAACACAGGCACTTATGCAGATACTTTTAAGAGCTAAGATTTTCAACTAAGTTTTTTTTAAAAAGGTTTGCCTTCGGCTTGTTATTTTATATTACACATTATTTAAACCCATACATGTACTTCAATGGAAATTCAATAAAATCCATTACTTGGAAACCTGATTGTTGTTAAGCAATGCGCATCTAGCATGACGTTTCCGGTGAAATTTTGAAGTGCACACAAATTCCTTATTCGTAATCCACTTTGGTATTTATGTATGATTATTGCGCCGTTAATATTGCAGTATTAATAACAAAGAACTTCAAAAACATGCCCTTGCTTTAAGACCTGTTCCCGGCCCTCTTTCATCCTAAATAACCTCCTGGATTAGCCATAGGGTATGATTGTAACAACACAACGTAAGTTTTTAATTCGGATGTCTTATGCATTTATACGTACATATGTATACATGAACATCAAGTTTCCCCAGAAATTCAATTTTCAACTTCGCTGACTTTTCCAAGTTAAAAATAAATTCCCTGAACATAAAAATTCGAGAATATGACATTAGCTAATTCATAAATTATACATGTATATACATGTATTATATAATGTATATGTTATATTTATTTTAAAAGTTTATAAACATAAGATGAACAAAAATTTCAACGAGGAACCAAAAATAAAGCATACATTTCAATAACAAAATTTCAAATTGAGAATTGTGTTTTTCAAATGTACAATTTCATTATTGATCGTTTCCACAGAATTGCTCGCTTCAATTGTTAGTTTGAGTTTTTTGACTTAATGTGTCAAGATATTGTTAAATTTCCCTGACTTTTAAAATAACTAGATCTTTCCTGACTTTTCCAGGTTTTCCTGGTCTTGGGAAATCCTGTGTGTGAACATGATAAATAATTCGCTTATCCATTGTACAGTATTTGGCTAAATAAATTATGCTCAAAACAGACTGTATTTTTAGTACATGTACGTGTATCGCCATCTGCAGGATGACCTCCCAAGAATAATGGTAATAATTTTGTTCATCAATAAAGGTAAACTGAATAGTAATGGCAACACGGATATTATAAAATGAATAACCTTCATGCCTTTAATTTGAAAAAGGACGTTATGGTAAGGAATGCAAGAATTTTGATAACATACTTTTCACTACACCCATTCTGTTTTGAGTAATTGTAAACGTTGAACATCCTTGTTCCCGTGCTTGTAGTTAAATTTTTTGATAAAAGGTTTATCTTTGGTCAATAAAACAGTTTATAGAGCAAGGATGGGCGTGGTGCAAACTATTTTAATCGCATAGCCTGCAATACATACGTAAATTACTGTAATCAGCATACCAAGAAATGTCTATATTACAAATTAATTATCACTAGAGAATGTAAGTAAGAAAGATGCGCGCTCGTACATTCTTGTAAAAACTATACCTAAAAATAGAAAATAAGTAACATTCACAAAACGTGAACACTTTTCACAAGAATGTATACGAGCGTACACATTTCGCAATTATACATGTATTCTCAATTTAATACACTGTATATAGGGACGTAATTGAAAACATCTGTTGGTATGACAGATTTACTTATCCTTTTGATTGCACTTATTATCAAAGGTGTTAAATACATGCATTCTCAAATCTGTCATTACTCCTATTTTGTATTTACGAAAAAAAATTCCCTTATCCTGCGAAAACACACCAACTGTTAAAATGGCACATGCATATCAAATCTATAACTACTACTGTACATATATATCCCACAGGTGAATGCAATGTACAGTGTAAGGTGTGGCAAATTTTAAAAGTATTTATGTAAAAGCTACATCACCTCATCCTTGGTCGCCGCCATTGGCCCATAATGTCAAGGTATGTGTTATATATTTGTTGAATATCTTGATGTATTGCAAACTTTCTATGAATCAGCCAGGTATGATCAAAATTCCCATTCTATCTCACAGTCCAAAGTATTCTATGCAAGATTCCCCAAGTTTGACATACAGCAAAAAAATTGTTCATGTACAACCATATGCCTCATGTGCAAGCCAAGCCGACCACCCAATAGGGATATTTCACATTTTTTCTGGGTTTAAAACCTACATACATGTATATACATGTATGTAATTTTTTTTCTGCATCAACGAACATTTACACACTGCAAATCGTAAAGGCATAAATGCAGTTTTTGTGGGGTACAAATGTGCATTTGCACCCCATATATCATATATGTACCAAGGGGATAAAATGATTTAAATATACCCCTAGGAACACATGTCAAGGGTACATGTGCAATCAACATATGTACCCATAGGGTGTGTATATAGTGTCAAAGCATTTGTACCCTTAAGATTCAACATTTGGACTTTTTCCGTTTAGAGTGCATGCCCAAATCGATAGTTTAATAACGGAAAATGGCACCTCAAAACAGCCATAGACAGTTTTATATGACGTCACCATTGTGCATCCATGGATGTATGTCCTATGCACCTGCAGCGATAATCGACTTTTCCACTTTTTTCCAAGTGATGCGGAGCCGTGACGTGATCACACTCGAGTACTGTTTCAAAACTCCGCCTTTTTGTGATTTTTCAACATAAAATTACGAGAAAACCATGCACATTTGAGGGCGGAAACGACTGCAACGTATTACTATGGGGATATTACAGTAGAACCTGTCTTAACTTATACTGTGTAAACTTATAACCTCCATAACCTAATATCAGCGACCGGTCCCGAGCTCGTCCCCATGCTTGATTAATGTCCCTGTTTAAGTCAATAACCTATCTAAACCGATACGTGATGCCCGGTCCTTACAGTATTGACTTAGACAGGTTCTACTGTATTTCTAGATAATTTTTTTTACGAATTTGGGAGTTTGTGAAATTTCCCTTATCGGGCACCTATATGTCACTTACCACCACTGGTCGAGACAGTATTAACAGGCTGAGAGAGCATTGAGTTGACAGGCGACCTTCCAATGGCCCCATCGTCCACGGGCGACTCAAGGCCCTTGACTAGTCCAGGACAGGCTTCGGCTGTAGAGAGGCCGAACCTGTCCTTGTCCATGGTAGGGAAATTCCCTAGTTCCGAGTATGTTGGCGCAGAGCAATACTTGCAACATGCTGTGCAAGAGTTCCACAGTGTTGTCCTGCCGCCCTCGCGTGGGCTCCAAGATGACGGCCTGACTGTCTCACATGGGTTCCAAGATGGCGGCCTCATGATCTCACGCGAGTTCCAAGATGGCGGCCTGATGATCTCACGCGAGTTCCAAGATGGCGGCCTGACGTCCACACAACTGTTCCAAGATGGTGCCTCCTTGACCGTTCCTTCGGAACCGAATGCTTCGAAGCCACAGCGGTGGTCGCCCGCATTCTGGAATTGGTCAAGGGGCAGCCGGACTTGCTCCAGGGAATGGGACGAGCTTCCAATGGCCGCTGGAGGACTGCAGAAGCCCTTGACCATGTCAGAGTATCCCCGTTCGCCACAGCGCAAGGGTTTCGGGAGTACCGGGAGGACCCTTCGGATGGCCGGATTGTGGCATTCCATCGAGGCGATGTTATGGGGTGACAAAGCTGGACCAAAATGCCTACAAACCCTGATAACAGAACACCACCCTCACCCAGCACTTGTCATCGAAGCCTATCATTGCGGTGTCAATACTGCGCAATTGGCGATAGATAAGGGGGTTCTGCAATCCCCAAAAACCATTGCATGTCAATTTTCATGCCAGGTAGAATTCCGTTACAACGTCCAAATTCCTTATTTCAAATTTACATCATACAATGTGTAGCGGATGTGTATGTGTGAGATCCGTTTGGAACGTCTAATGTGGTTCGTATAATTTGATAAATCCATTCCTTGTCAAAGAGGTTGGACATCGGGGTGTAGATCAGAAGTACTGAATGCAGACATGAGGCTCGAAATGACAGTTTCGTCATTTGTAGTTTTGGACTGTGGTTTGTCTCATTTTATCTTTCACACGCTGATTTCTTTGATTAATTTAATCTTCCATTGTGATGTTTTTCGCTTTTAATATAGGCGCATTAATCTATTCATTTATCTATTATATTCAAAGCATTCATTTCTACTTTTAATTTAGTCTACAGGCGCGACCTCACCCTATCGCAATTGAAGAGGGTAATATGAAATAATGTTTTTAACTTTGTTTTAAAATTTGTTGATATAGTCCCACATTTCTCTTACAATCTACTCTTATACACAGTGTAAACCATAAAAGTACAAATGCAGTTTTTGTGGGGTACAAATGTAAATTTGCACTCCACTATAGGACTTGGGTACCTTTTCATTAAGAAATGACCGACATCCGTATCTGCTAATGACCTTCTTCATCGAATGTATGCATTTGGTCATCTTCGGTACCCATGTGGTTTTTGCTAAAATAACTAAAAATAAGAAAGAAAAAAAAAGCCATGGACCTGAAAGTATTGAAAATTAGGTATAAATGATTACCATTCACAGTATGTACTCAAAGGGAGTAAATGATTTTACTATTTGTACCTCAAGGTACAATATGAATGGGTATAAATTTGGACTCCTATGTACCCCTAGGAACACATATCAATGGTACACGTGCAATCAACATATGTACCCATAGGAAGTGTATATAGTTTCAAATCATTTGTACCCTTAAGGTTCAACATTTGTACTTTTTTCGTTTAGAGTGCAGTCCATCTATTATAATCCATCTTTTATAGTCCACACCACACAATAAAAGGTATTTTGTGGTAAGTTTATACCAAATCTTTCACACACGCTTAAAAATAAAGAAACACATTTGACAAAAAAAATTAGTAGGAACACCTGTGCCCAATACCAACGACCTTAATAGTCAATAGGAGTTGTATTGGTCATACGACCTAAATTAAAAATGACCACAGGTAATGGGTCATATTATGTAGTATTATGGGATTGCAATATGGTCGCCAATGTGATAACTTTGTGACAGTTAGCGTGTTACTCGAGTACAGCTGTAGTTGTGATAATTGCGTGGTAGGATTACATTTTCCATATTATTCGCGCTATTTTGGATATGCAGATTATGTTGTGGAGAACCATTTCAACCCCTCAATTCAAGCTACCGACAACAGCGGAACAATATAATGTCTGCTGATGGGATTATTGTGAACGCGTGGATTGATGTCAGGCTGAATTGCAAAGTTTGGCAGTTTAATTGTAAGTTTTTATTTTCTGTCTGTGCATCTCGGGTTTTATGGATTAATAATAAGAATGAGCAAGCTTCTTAATTGACAAATTGCGACAGCTCAAAGAATTTGCCAAATTAATGAATGTAATCAGGGAAAGGCCTACAGTTGTTATTTCCCTAGAATGTTGCTGTGGAATGCATGCTCACAATGGAAACACCCCATTTTTCATTGTCGTTTAGTTAATCGAGATAACTAGGTTATCTCGTTTGACTAATATCGACCTATAGTGCAATGGAAACGGGGATGCCAGCACATGCAGACAATAGTATTTGAAAATGTATAAATTGCGTCAGACATGGTTATAATTCAACATTCCAATTCCAATTCACACGATACAGCTTGGTCATTGCAATTTTAGCAAATCAGTTAATTACAGCAGTGGTCATCAGTTAAATAGCGTATATTAAATATAGTCCAATTTGATAAATGTTCACGTGTCAAATTTGACCATTATTGTAGTCATTTACTTGATCATTTAACTTCAGTAAATACTGTAAATATTTTTGTCGTAGCTATAAAGACACTCGGCATTTTTTGTTATTCATTTTGGCCAAGTTGTTTTTGGTGTGTGGAATGAACAAAATAATTTCTATGAATGATGGTATGAGGTACAACTTTTTGAGTAAAAAAAATGTAAATAGAACTCCGTTTTGCGTTTCCCTTGTGGATGCAAATTTAATTAAATTAACACAAGGAGCGAGAACGCTAACATATGCTCTGCATTACTTACAATATTTGAACAAGTTTTATACATGTTGATTCAGGAAGAAAAAATAATGGCATGCATATATACGAAATATAAATTGGTAATATATGGTACTATATTGGTAATATATGTCGGTTCCTGAACTAATCCAGTCCATTTGCTGCAAAATGTTTTATGCCTTTTTAATGTTTCATGCCTTGATCTGAAGCGGTTAAAGTTAGGCTTTGAAATTGATGAAAGGGCTATGGGTGAATGTTCTATATGGATTAGTGTTGGATAAACTGGATTACCATTGATTATCACAATAGGCATACTGCCAACAATGCACAAACAGTGAATATTACACTGAATTTTGAGCTTTCATATCTTCATCAAAACACATCTGCTCAACTGTAAACCGTAAAGGTTTTTTGTGGTGTACAAATGTACGCAATGTACAAATGGCGGTAAATTTGCACCCCATATATCTTATACGCACCAATAGTACATATATTTGTACTAATAGGTACAATATGAACATGGGAACACATGTCAAGGGTACACGTGCAATCAACATATGTACCCATAGGGTGTGTAAATAGTTTCAAAACATTTGTACCCTTAAGGTTCAACATTTGTACCTTTTCCGTTTAGAGTGTACTGACAGTTTCACTTTACGCCACAGAACTTTTTGACCAGTTTGAAGCTTATGACAGGACTTGAATTGGCAACGATATACCACTTTCACAAGTAGGCTGGATCACGTTTTATCGAAGTACAATGTAAACCATGCATGTAATTTATGACGTTAACGCATATCTTCTACCGGTACCTTATAGCATTTACCCAAAGAATTTCTAAACGGTTTTCTAAACACACTACATAATACCTATATAACGTATACGTACACAACTACATATACATATAAAACTATATTCTGTGATTAACTACACTGTATTTCTTTTTTCGCCCCCCTCAAAAATACTGCATCTGACAACTGGCGATAAACTGATATTAGCAATTGCCAATTTCCTTGCTAATGAGCCATGCAAATCATTTACGCCTGTCTCATGGTTATTAGTTTTTTTTGTAATTTTGACTGAAATTAATTCGGAATCGCACAGCCTACCGTACCACATGCTCGATCTTAAATTCAGTGCTGCAATGCATCTTATACATGTAGCTCAATGAATTCCATTGATCTCTTTTCGTACATTTGCAGATACTTTGACATAAGAACATATTAGTATGCTGAATCAGACAATCATAGACAATCAATTCATTTGTCCCGGTTTCTACATATACACTACATGTATCATTTTAAAGTGCATACATTTATGTTTTCAAATTCTAATATTGGATGCGTTATGTTTATTGAGGTTGTAAAATGCATTTGAAAATGTGAGTCTTGAAATAACATAGTTAGGCCAATTATTGATGTTATACATGTATATTGAGAATGAAATAAAATATGTAAAAATATGCTCGACATGTACAGGTGTATATGTATATCGCATTCTTGCATGCAATGACATGACATAAAATGCGTTCTTTTTTCACAACTTAGAATTAAAGATAACTATAATGCGTATGCGGAAAATTATTAGAAACTGGCAAACCGCTATCGTACATGTGAATCCTTTATAGAATTTGGACCTGCGACGTTTTTCTATCATATGGAGTTGATCTATGTATACATCATCCAATGTTATTAACACTACTTTGCCATTTTTGACGTGTCACATTGCGAAATAGTCGCTAATATTTTCAATGCATATTTTAGCATTTTATACCAAGAACACAATGTTTTCGAAACAGTTTTCTTAGTTCCATTAACAATATTAATTCATTTATTGCATAGAAACTACCATTTTATTCTTTTATATACATCCATGCAGTCGCTGCTAATTCTAATTTTGAAAAATGGTACCATGGTAAGGTTCAGTTATTTAAACTTCTAAACATCGCTAGGTTTTATCACACTTTTGTTGAACACGATGTTACTAACGTACAGGTGAATCATGTCAACTACAGTATGTTTGTAAAATCCACTTTTGCATAAAAGAACTACATGTTAACAATAAACAATAATAGTTAATGAAATATTACTTAAATCCATTACATTACTCATTTTAATTCAATTTAAATCAGTACCCTGCAATCAGTAATGAGTTGTCGTGTGGCTGGGGATGCAATCCATCAACCCAATTTGACAAAAATCACCGCATTTGGGTGAGCATTAGTGGATTAAATTGAATTTTGGTTGCTTTACAATCTAAGTATAAAAAAATCATGAAGTCCAACATACATATTTGATATCACCTGTGTGAGCAGTATAGCCAACATTGTTATGGACAGCAATATACATTAAAAGCTGCTATTTTGTCCTGTTTTGTTTGAGTTCATTTCAAAATAAATAAAAAGCAAACGTGTATACGCTGCTATTCATTGTGTTAACATTAAAAACAACAACGGCAACATTCACAAAAATTAGGATTTAAGACGAAACCATGGCAATATGGAAAATAATGCCATACTTTGAGATTTCTCACCATTTCAAAGTTTTTCGAATTCAATCCAGCTCCATGGACAGGAAGTTAGAAAAGCAACCTAAATTTAAAGCTAATCTACACTGTAATAATTAAATGTTAATTAGCCGTAGAACGTCATGCTGGTTTACACAACCAAGGCTGTAGCAATGAAAAGTGCTATTAAAAAGCTGACATTGACACGTGACCTTGAAAACATCCAAAATTTATAAATTTGACAGAACAGAGGTTGTGGATAAATGCTCAGTTTTTTTGCATAACTAGCTAGGAAATGAACTTTGAAACACAAAACAACCATAGACATCTCAGATACATCTCTGTGATACTGCAGTTGCAATTACACTTTATTTTATTTTATTATTTTTATCTTATTATTTGATTTTTACACTATTTTATTTTATTATTTGATTTTTTACACTATTTTATTTTATTATTTGATTTTTACACTATTTTATTTTATTATTTTTTAATATACACTTTTGTACATTACGGTCAAACCAGACCTAAACCCAACTTGTTTAGGTGAGTTTCGGTTAGGTAACTTACAGTAGATTAGGTCAGGTACAGTGTATGTTTGGTTTGGTAGGAAGGGGGTCGATATGTATAATACTGTAACATACTTTCATATGCTCTTCATCATATACATGTAAATGCTATTCAAGCTCACTCCCATATATGTCCGTATGTTATAATATACATAACAACATCCGTTCATACATGCAGAAGAAATGTTTGTTTACAGGATCATTTTATGACAGCAAGCAATGTCACATCGAAGGCAATGGTATCTGTTATAGTAACGCGTGCATTATGGTGTGAAAATTCCAATGTAAAAAGGCTTACGAAACTATATAGATATACGGTGTAGGCATGATAACATTAGGCGTTGTCTCAGCTGTTATGAACAAAGTGGAGGGCGATCAATAAAATGCCCGTTATCAATATTAGCTTGAAACAAAAAACATGTGACAGATTTACTGCTCAATGTACCAGCCATCCACCTACCTGCACTGCAGTACTGGCGGTGGAGTAGTCGAGGTGGGGGTGGTGGGGCTACCAAAATGTTGTTTAATCAATGCCCTCCAGGCTAAAAAACTATACAACTGATAACTTTGATAAGGAGAACAAACAGTAAACTAGGTCTCCTTCAGTGCCACTTCCTTGATGTAACAGGTTAGACAGAGGCAAATAATGGAGGTTAACAATGCAAAGATCAAAACGTGAGCCTCCTATCATAAGGTAAATATTCAGGGAATAGTTACAAGAAGAGATACAGGTATAAAAAAGTGCTGACACCAAGAGTTACTAATAGAAAACACGACCTGGATATAAGATTGCTCAAGTGCAACATTTCGAGTCGTGGTATTCGAAATAAGCAGCATATCCATAGTAATATTGTGTTTTATATTTGAGAACAAATAAAGCAGGGGGTGAAATTGACACATGAAACATGCTAAAGACATGTACTTGCATGTAAACTTAAATAATTCCATGCTGCAGATATACATTCAAGTATATATACTACATGCATATCCCTTTTCTCCCAGCACCATGCCCACATGGCATCTACACTGCACCCCAGAAACTAACCCACCACCTTGAAATTTGAAAATCAGTGATTGTTAATCATTCCTATTACAAATTTATCCAAATATTTATGGATATACACTGTATCTGATGTGTATTGGACGAAGAGGTTTTGAAATCATTGCCATTTTGAAGGATTCTAGATGAAAGTGCAAAGTTAAGGTTATTACTATTAAATTTATATTAAATTAATATTAAATTTAAGCTTAAATTAATCGTATACAAGTGATGATTGGAAAAAGGTATATAAAGAGGTGCACACAATTTGAAAGCAGATGAATTTGCACAAGCATTCGTTCTACACGTGGAAGACCGGAGTTACCATAAAATAGGGTAACGGTGTGGTGATATCCCATACATCAGTTCACAAATTCCCAAAATGCGTAAAAAAATATTATTTACAGATAAATTTGCTATAGTTATAAATTGCAGTAATTTTCCGCACTCAAATGTACATAGTTTTCTCGTAATTTGATTTTGAAAAATCGCAGAAACGGCGTAATTTTGAAACGGTAGTCAGACGGTGATGACGTCACGTTTTCGCATCACACGGAAAATGTAATTGAAAAAAGTGCAAAAGTCGATTATCGCTGTAGTCCATGATATCGCAATGGGTGCCGAATGGTGACGTCATATAAACTGTCTACAGTCGTCTCGGCAAAATAACGAAAATTTTTCCAGCAAATCGGAGAGATTCGGTTTATCGATGCACTCTTTCAGCAGTAAAAGGAAAATGGCTGCCATGCTCGATATACATTGCTGGACGGACGAATCGCAAACAGGAAATTGCATCCTATTGGTCCGAACGACGCCATTTTTTTCGTTTTTTTGCCGGGACGACTATAGTTTTTAAGTACCAACGCATTTTCCTTTCTCAACTATCGATTTTGGCAGGAAAACGTTTGTTGTTGCAAAAAAAGTTACACATATACGTAAGTGCCAAACTTCATTTAAAAACCATAAAAATGTGAAATTCCCTATTTCCAGTATTCCATATTCCAGTCTTTTCTTAATTACGTTGAGACCCTGCACACAACCAGGATTAGCCCCAGCTTTGCCCTATCGCACCTTCGCTTATACTGCGCTCTGGGCAGTTTTTCATTTCAAAAGTTTAGTCTCAACAGGATTTTGTCTCACACTGTCATGACCGATAGTTTTTTCGGATGGCTATACATGTATCTTGACTCCTTATCCTTGGTCAGATCAAAAAACGTCTCTGACAAATGTTGCTTATACTTCTGCATAGATTGTAAATCTGCATGCAAAATGGGTTACGTTGAAGAAAACAAAGTTGATCTTCAAGATAAAAATAAATAGTGCCAATAAAACAGAGAACGAAACTCGTCTAACACATTTTATGTCAAACACTGTTTTCATGCTATTTACACGTGTAAATTTAAGCCTTTTTGAAACAAATACTAATATTTCTCACCATGTATAATTTTTCGCTCATCGTTGCCTTCGACGATTCATAAAGTCGTATATTACGCCATTTATGAATACAAAATTAATTAAATATAAGAAAAATTGCACGTGCATATATTCCAATTTGATAGCGAGCGAGTTCGTGAGCGTATAGTTTGTAATTTTTCTCCTCACTATTTCATTTTTATCATTAAAATGCGTAATTTACAACTTCAAAAATTGTCGAAGGTCAAGGTGGACAAAAATTACATATGGTGAGAAATCAATTTAGTGTTTGTTCTAATTTGTTGGGTAAAGGATATTTTTGCATGGTGGGCCTTCAATTCCCTGCATGTATTGCATTTGCATTTCTAGCCATGTATGCAACCATGTTCAATGACATCACACCTTTTATGAAAACCAGCATTGATATACATGGTGTATTTTATATACTTTACACATATATTGTTTTCAACAAGCTTTAAAATTAATGGAAATCCATATGGCAAGTGATACCTTAAAAGAAAGCCCATAAATGCTCCAAAACGTAATTTTTCGGTAATTTTCCATACTTGAAGGTCAAGTGAATATCACACAAACAATGTAGTAACGAGTAAACCTCTTAAAACCATTGTCAACATTACTTGACAACCAATTACACTTTCATGTCAACTTTATCCTGTGACCAAGATGCCCCTCATCACACCTCCAAATGCCAAGTAGGTTGTTGTGAACAAATGTACAATTTGTTGACGTTTCTATTCCATAAAAATAATTTGACAATTGCTAAATTGGCTTGCCAGAAAACAATAAGAGGTTGAACTGTGGAAATCCATTGTTTATTGATATTTACTTTGCTTATGGGAAATAACTGAAAAACGTGTTTTAGAGCAAAACGAGCGCTTGGGTGGGTTAATTTCAATTTTGTTTTCACCAAAATTCCTGATTTTTAATGGGCTTTCGTTTAAGGTGTCATATGCCATGGCTTCCCATTGAAAATTTGAAAGTTGGGGTTAATGGCGGTGAGGGGGTGGGTTTGCTGCCCATTGAAAAAATCTTTCAAATCGATTACCCTGGAAGTGCTGAACAATCTCCCAAATGCGATAATATTGCATCTAATATATATTTTACTTTTTTTTTTTTTTTTTAATAACTCTATACCGGTACATGTACTAACAATAAGTCGGTGTAAATTGATATATATAATAATTTAACCATCCAAACCATTACGAGTGCTTGCAGCATACCATAGCAAGAAAGTTACGTGTCTGCTCGACGATAATGCATGGCGTTTATGATAATCACACGAAGAACGTGTTATCGGATAAAGGTTTGCAATGACATACATTGTGGGGAAACAAAGCGATTACATAACAGTGTTCGTGGAAAATTACAATGCTTGAGCACGTCAAAAACCATTTATCTACATGTAGATGTTTATTTAACGGTATTTCAAATGCGAGATCACGAGCTCTGGAATCCACTTGACGTAATTTTGTGACTATTTTTGATCAATTTTTTCATTACAGCATTTTCAGTGAACTGTGAATCCTGAATAGGTGCAAGTCTTGTCCACCAGCGATACCTTTCGGCGGCAAACGTCAGTATCCAGAAAATTGTGACTCAACCTAACGACAATATATTGTATAAAGCTTACCTTTACCCAAACCTTATTTTTTTCAGTGTAACGGAATTTTTTTTATGAAGTTTACATTGAAAGATTGTAAATATATGGCATGTCAACCCTTGGGAGATAAGATGAGTTGTGCATTGATAAGCCTTGTATTATACAGAATAGATGGAGTGGACTTTCTCACGGTGTTGCCGTGACATAAACCTTTATCATTCTATTGAAATGGGCTTGATCATGTAAACTTGCTTGCATTTGGTTCAAAATTCCCGCATTATATGATGTAATGTATGCAGAGTCATATCCTCAGCAAAGCGAAATAAGATTAAATACGAACCAGCCAATTGCACATTAGCACAGATGAATATTTGCCAATGTACAATTTGAAAAACTTGCATTTCACAGTGTGGGAGATTTAAACCTGAGAAAAAACGTTAACTTGGATGTTGTCCCTGGACATTTTATGAAGAAATATATTTGATGTTAGCTTAATAACAAACAACAGTACACTCCTCCAACGGACTAACTTTGGATGTCTAAAACGAATTTTAAGAAAAAAATACAAATGGAATTTTCAAATTGCACACCTCATTGTGCACAACTATAGACATACAGCCGTTGTGTTGATTTGTTGATTATATTTCAGTTTTTTAATTTGCCTTTGGAGTAACTATTCGATTAATTAACTGGTACACCTATACATGTATATATGGGTGAGCTGTCGCACTGCTTCAGAATTGTCCAATAACTTTCCGTGATCATAAAAAATATAACGGCTGAATGGATTTACTAAGAAATTTGGTACATAAATACTTTCAAGCATTAGTTATGACCTAAAAAATCCGTCTAGAAAAATACATTTTCCCATAGTTCTGGGGCTGCAGTTGCTGTCGATTTGAAGATCAACCACATCATAAACAAAGATGTTTGCCTCAACCACATTTTACACTGAAGACAGTGCAGCTTATTGATTGATTCCGTATGTAGGCTATGCTTCATCCACCATAAAGCAGTGATCTGGCTCCTTCAGATTCTCACCTGCAGTATTTACTGTCCTGAAAGAGAATCTTTGACGAAATCGTTTTTCTCCAAAGAAATATCCGAAAAAGTAGCTCCGCCCTAATTTTCTTAATTTTAATTGATGCTGCGATATGATTGGTCTAATGTAGAGCAGAGCTCTCTTTTTCTATTTTTCTATAAATTTTTGCCTTAAGAGAAAATTAAGAAAAAATTTTACTTCAATAAAGCAAACTGCATAATCTTGAATTTTGAAATTTGAGGACACGTTTTTTCTCAAATTTAAAAAATGTGTAAATCGGTACACCCCATACTACTTCCTGAATTTAATTGAATTAAGAAACAAAGTTATGTGAGATTCAAGTAGAATGAAAGCAAATATAAATTACACCATGGACCCATAGACATCATCAGACATTGAGAGCCTATGCATTTTTAAACAACTAGTGACCAGTTTTCACTAGATTGCTGATAGGTAAGTTCCTGATAAGGACCTGATAACTGTTTCCAGCCCCCGCCATTTTTTTCAGCCATACCTCCACGCGTTAATCAACTCGTAATGCAGAAAAAGCTAAACAACGAAACCCAGACTAGAGGAAACTTTGATGGGGTGACAACCTAGATGTAGTTGCTAACCACGGTAAAAAAAACTAATCGATTAACTATCTCTACTGACGCACATTTTGTAAAAACAATGTAATCTCATGACAGCAGGTCTGGAAAATCACCAACATTTCACACGCACAAATACCGGCACCTTGTGCTCACATAGACAATCAATTTTTAGAAGAATTAAACCAAACATGAGATACCCTGTATACATGTAAAGTACTGGTACACAAGCTCGTACAGTAGGTTTATTTGTACATGTATACAGCATACATTATGCATAGTATTGTTTAATTACGCATTTGTTGAGTAAAAATTAGGTAAGTAAAGTAGTGTCGGGTTAACTACCGCTGAGGTTTTTGGCAAACAATGTCTAACTGTGTTGCTCGGACAGGGTATTTAATGTAAGTTTTGTAAGAAGAAATACTTAACTTGCAAGCTTTAAGGCCCATTACAAGCCTGATTACAACTGCTTTAAAAAGTAGCCTTTCCCCAACAGATGGCGCTGACTTTCACGGGCTTAGGGAGGGGGGATAAAGTGACACTAATTTGGTGGTTTTCACATGTGAATGATGATTGACTACCCAGGATATAAATACTTCTAAAGCTAAATTGCGCAATTTTTCTGATTGCCTTAGTCTTTTAATGAAATCTTTATTTTTTTTAAAAAAAATCAAGAAATGCTTTATTATAACCTAGGCAATACCTTTTAGGGGAGAAAGAGTAAATTTAATAGAGAATTAATTGTCTACGAAACCAAAACACATGTGTTAACGTTATTTGCTGTGTTACCAATGAAACTATTGAAAAGACTTAAATTAATTTAATTTTTGGAAGTTAGATAAGGCAAATAAGTTGCATTATTATTATCAGCCTTTAATAACTTCCTAAAATTAATTTAATTCTAGTATTTTCAATAGTTTTATCAGTAAGAAAGTAAATAATTTTAACACATGTGCTTCGTTTTCCTAGCCAACTCTCTATTAAATTTGCTTTCTCACCTAAAAAGTATTTTTTTAATTTATAGTAAAGCATATTCTCATTTTTTTTTTATTTTAAATTGAGAATTCAATTAGAGGAATTACCTCCTCGTTTGTCCAAAAAAATCTTCCACTTGTGTACCCTATTAAGCCTAAAATACATTACAGTATGCATTATACAGTGTACATGTATACAATAAATGCATAAATTCCCACGTTTATGCATAAAAAATATAATTGATAAACAAAACTTTGGAATGCAAGAATTTAAAAAAAAGCATAAAATAAAAACAAGCTAAGTAATAGACTATTATGGTGATTAATAACCAAATCACATGCAAATGCCTAAAGAGGTCTTTCCTTCCACAATGAGTCACCCTTTTTGACACACTGCTGGGGAAATTAGTTATGGTCTGATATCTACTTCTGATAAGTGGGGTAAAGTAACCTAGTTACGCAGGCCTTAGTATGAGGCCTGTGCATCGTTTATGTCCCTTGTCATGAATTTTCAACAAGTGAAGACTGATTTGATAATTAAACATAAAACGAAATGTTTTCATTCACAGTTAATATTGATAGTAAGTGCCTCCACTATAGAACACGATAAAACATTTCGTTTTTATAACTTTTCCAAAACTTCTAAGTTTGCCAACAACTGTAATTTTTTTTTCTGCTTTCCATTCATATGGTGCTGCCATATATCGCCTATTAAGCAAATGAAGAAGCATTATGAATATATTATACATTTCACTTAGTTTTAAATAGTCCAGGTACACAAACGCAAGTCCATGTTCATGTTAAAAAAAATTATTGTCATATGTTCATTAGGAAGGGAGCGATTGTTGATGGAAATTTTATGCTGGGTGTCCTCAAAGTCACAACGCACTTGTGATGGGCCTTAAGGGGGTCCGGAGGTCTTGTGCGTCTCACACAGTTAAAACTAGATGGCGCTGTAAAGGGGCGGGGTCCAAATTGTGTTGATTGACAGATAGGGCTGTTATCAGACACTAACAGTGGGGCGAACTCCCTAACAGCGGTGTCCCTCAATGTGCCAACGTACTTCCCTATTTCAGCTGGACTTATTTGGAGGATAGGCACATGGTGTTTTACTGGCTAGAAATGTAGCCATGTGTTGACAGGTGCATTTCTGTCAAGCAGTTGTGATGATGATACCACACACGTGTGGGTATTTACATGTAGTTAAAAGAATGTTTACCAGGAATATCATGGACTTGTCCAAGATCAACACTTCGTCAATCACTCGTTCCTTATGTTTCTTTCAATATTGTCACAATCAAGTATTTAATAATGGAGAGAAATTTGTCCACCGCAGTCTTGTCCCATTTTCGATATAGGGGGTTAGGTTCACATCGCACCTTCCGCAGTTTCAATGCTTGCTACAAAGGTTAGTCGGCTTTTAGTTGTAGGGGAGTAAACTTCTAGTCGACTTTTAGTTGTAGGGGAGTAACCTTTTATTCCTTAAACTCAGTCAATATTATCATTTATGAACGACGTTTCGGCTAATTTAAAGCCTAATTAAGTTATTATATTTGATCGTACTTGTTGCGCTTTGTAAAAAGACACCTCACACGAAGTCGTAAGTACATGTATTCCGAGCTATAGGCGGTCATCTTCAATTAAGGCCCATTATAAGGTCGTTGTGACTTTGGGGGTAAATTGAGGACACCCTGCATAAAATTTTCACTTATACGTGAATTTCACCTATGCGTATTTTCATACGTTCGTTTAAATAAATGCATAAAAACTCTAAATTTTGTCCTACCTTGTAGAATGTTTCGTCCACTAGGTGCTAGTTTTCTCCTCAAAGTCGCGAATTATGCTCTTCATTATCAAACAATTAAAAAAAATTGAGAAAAATTCGTGCTTACGTCATTAAATGACGCAAAAGGTCACGCTTGCTTTTGTTCACGCATTACATAACACTGTATGAAAACCAAATAATAAGACACGAATAAGGCTTAAAAGGAATGAAGTAAGGAAAAAGGAGGTTGTGATGAGGCATGTTGTGATGTCATGCACTCTAGTGGGATATTCGCCTGATATTCTTTGATCCTACTTCTTTCAAACTATGTCTTGCATATTTGGACACATGTTACTGAACATCATTTGAAAAACACTCGCTAAATCCATTTATCAGCTCACATAAGGTGCAGTCAACATGTCATCGATCTGATGACAGACTTCCCGATGCAAATATTAATTAGACCCATTTGCACATGTATTTGCACAATCTTCAAAAAACAGTACATGTATTTCAAATAACTTTTAATTGTAGGTGTGCAGGGTAGTTAAGTGTCCAATTAAATTTCGACTTCCTTCTCATTCAGACTTTTGAAACTTTTTTACACTGAGGAGAAATGTCGCAAAAGAAATAATAAACGATCTCCAATGGCATTATTTCAAATAAAACACCACGGTGACCTCAGAAACGTTGTACAATACTGTACAAAAAAAATGTTATGCATTGCAAGTATAAATACAATTTATTTTTAA
>JAQFYZ010001792.1:0-20714 GCA_034695085.1 Cylindroiulus punctatus
AATCGCAAACAGGAAATGGCATCCTATTGGTTGAACGGACGCCATTTTTGTCTTCTCTCGTTGATTTGACTATAGGCCAAAGCTTTCAAAATGTCTTCAAATGGGGGGGAAATCGAATAAATCAAAACCATTTTTAAGATGCCAACTTGTTCACTTTGTAAAAAGTACTTCGCTAGATTCGTATCTTGTCACACCATGGACGAGCCCAAAGTAAATGTACCGGTATACATGTATATATCTGAGTGCAAGCAAGATTACATGAATTTTTGAAATTTGTTACTTTGGTACTAAACATTTGACTGCAAATATATTTCAGATACTTTAATCCTCTGTTGGTTACCTTAAAATTTAACTGATAGCATACCTGAGGGTTATAAAATCTGTTAAATTTTCAACGCGTACAAATAGCGGTAGTCTTTGAACATATTTTGATGGTCTACATTTTTATTATCAATTTCATAATTATGATCAACGTTTAGTTTATAACCAAATTGCAGGAAGTCAATAGTTGTCATGATTTTTTTGTGACGATATTAATTTTCTGTTTGAAACTGACACCAAGACATGGTAATAGTTAAGTGAAACAAACACGGCCAGTATTATACAATTGTATAATACTGGCCGTGTTTGTTTCACTTAACTATTCCGACACCCCGGCCACTGAAAGAACGATGGATGGACTCAAGACATGGTAATGTCTGGAGAATGGATAAATGCTTGAAATGTCATGGAATTTTTTTTTTAAATTAACATGCAGACTTATTTGCAAGATATTCTTAGGGTATTCGAAAGGGTAATCGAAAGTAATTGTATGCAATGCAGAATATCACATGGGTAAGCAGGCAAAGTTAGATAACAATAAGTGAAATCGAGACTTACCGTTGATGCGGATGACAAGAGCCATGATGACAAATGCAGATAAATTAATGGTCGCTTGCATCTTCCTTCGATTTTCTGCTCCTTGTATCCAGAATACAGTTTTCAGAAATGACAAGTCAAAAGCTCTGCTAACCCGGTAAAAAATGAGAGCAAGTTGCTTCAACTTCCGAAAGCGGCAAAGCCAGATTACAGCAATGCTGCGCGCAAATCCAATTTAGGTGCTTTAAAGCAGCTTTTTGACATCAAATTGGCACTTAGCATTGGGGCATAAACGTGAACATGGAATAAAACCTGCAAATGATTCACGAGGCCAATTGAATTTCAGAGGGAGATTTTGCTTCTGTAAAGTGACGTTTTAAAAAGCGTTCTGGAATGCTCTATTTGAAAAGGGCATACTGAGAGATATGCTGGGTGCAGGTTGCAGGGATGATCGATAACGGAGATCTAGGGTTGCTCGTAGCAACCGCAGCCCTATTGGTGACCTTTTTGTTTATAGGGATGCGTGGTAATTCATGTGCATCAGGGTACTCAGTTTCTGGTCATAACAGAGGACAGCCCCGAAATCAAAATTTGAGTAGTTGAGCAAACGTATATGCTTCCACCAAATATCACAGGCAAAATCTGATGTAAGTGTACATCACTACTGGTAGCTATGTAGCTTAACTCGACAAACTGCCATTTCAACAGTCACATCAAAAATATTTTAAAATTGAGTATAAGGGGAACATGAAATGCATTTTTTCCTCTGTGCAAAACAAGTTTGGCTCGTAGTTTGGAATCTTCATCTTGTCTACATGTCTGTAATAATGTGGATAAAATTAGAATTTTAACAAAATAGTGGTGGTCGTGTGTAAAATGATGGAAACAGAAAGTTGTTTCCAGAAACTTTGCTAATTTGTTTTATTGAAATTCCTATTATTTTACGAAAATATAACCAGCCACACTTGAATTGACCCACAACTCGATTGGCACAATTGCTTCTTGATAGCTTGGTGATATTGCTAAGACCTGATGTTATTTAAATTTATTATTTATTCAAACATTTCTTACTGCCGTTTATGTTCAGCAACTAAGTCGCTGCTATTGGCGTGTTAGTCAATGGTAACTGGCATTATAACGTTTGTGGAACAAATTATAAAATAACACAATGATATTTTCCTTTTTATTTATTGCATGATTCTAAAATTGAAATGTCCCTACTAAAGTTACATGCGATGCACGTGCAACTTGTGTCGCATATCCATGTTACTGATGATGTTAGAAAATGGTTTGGGGAAAAAATATATAAATTACATGTTAGTGTGATAATAGAGCAAACTTTAAAACAACAAGATGGCAAACAAATTCAACTGTACTAAATAGTGAAGTTCCACTTATCCAAGCACACATAGTTGATTGGATCACCAAATAAAATAGGCTAAAGACCATAAAAGGCCTTCTCATATGTACACACTTATCTCAACATAGGTTTTACAGTAATTTCAATGATGCCATCCTAATGAAACAAATTATACACCGACAAGTTTCCAATTGCGTTTTACCCGTACAAAAAACTGAAAAGATCACCAAGTGTTGGTTGGTGCTCCTTCAGTTAAAAAATATTCTTATTCGATTTGAAAGCTTGAGAATCACGAAGTTTTACAGAGGACAAGGATGAAAGATGAAGATGGTCTGTTCTCTTAAAATACAGGTGTTATATTGCGCTGAGGTACAAAAAATCAGCAATGTCATTGTTGGAACATGCGCAAATATAAATATTCATCTGTTATGTAAAAATGTTAGGCACTGAGTTTTAAAATTGATTTGTTATTCACGCAAAAACAAACAGGCCAATTGTTCTTATTGCATGGGTCAAGATTCCAGTCACTGTATCTTTATAAAGTCCAAGGTAAAAAACTTTGTAGAGCTGCGATAATTAAAACCAGGTACCAGTATCGTCAGATATGAACAGAAGCAGGTGTATAGTCGGCTTCTCCCTTGAACCAATGCCACTGGCTGGGTCGGTACTGAAAACAAATTCTTAAAATGTGGACTACCGAAATCCAGCAGTTGCAGCCTAAAGCAACTTCAGCTCATTTGATAAGCTGATTTAAAGCAACTTAACTAAATGTCAAGACTTACTTTGATAATAACCTGCCCTGATGATGTATGTGGGAATTTGTAAGCATACATTATCCATCCCAGGAAGCAGATTACTAATGTGACGACAAACAAGATTCCTATGATTCCTGCAGCTCCTATTGATTTTTCTATTAAAGAGAAAAAAAATAGTGAGCAGGAACTCGTTCATCGCACAGCAATTCAAAACTATAGCGCAAATTTCAAATTCAAAAGCATAGATAGACTTGTTATCGTGGTATTTAATGGTCTCACGACTATCAGGCTTTCTGTGACAATAAGTTTCTGAAATTACCATTGTAAAAATGAACCCTGCATATGTAATAAGCTTGTGAATTGCATGCATTTCCAAATTAGCAAATATTATTTGTGGAAAGTGAAAATTCAGATTGTAATCAAATAAAACCACATACATGCAAGGCTTCAAACAAATTGTATTATATACACTATACATACCATTTGCAATGCCAACATGTTCAAATCATGCAATTACTAATTTATCCATATTTGTTATAAATTTTGAATGTTATTGATGATATTAGCAGGAGATTAATATATACATTGAAGCCAATGTCTATGAGACTAATATAAATCGACTAGCCTAGTTACCTTTGATATCGGTAGTTCTCCGCATTGTATTTTTATTATCGTCCTTATACTGTGCATGCCGATCAGCAGTAGTTAACTCTGGGAAATCTGTTACTAACTCCTGATTAGGGAGTGCATCAGCTTTCTCTGATTCTGATGGAGTAGGGGCAGTGGTTGGGAAGGCATTAGTAATAAGAGGTAGAATCGAAGGAGAAAAGGAGGGTGGGGAATCAGTAATCAAAGAAGAATTTTCACCACCTACAGAAAATAAGTAAAAACCAAAGAGCCATGCTAAACCTAAATTTCTAAACAAGACCAACAAAATCAAATTAGATCAGATGTCAAGCAAGAGAAAGAACATTGCCTAGAATATACAGTTAAAAGGTGCATAATCCTGAGGCATATTTCAAATGGTTAGTAAGACTACACTAGTTGTAGATCTGGAATGCACTGATAGGTTCATCTGTGGGGACACTAGTCCAATGACGTCCAAAATTAAAAGAAGCTAATTACCAGAACTTTCCTGGTCTGTTAGCTTTGAGCTATCCACAGGTGTGGTCATTGATGGCTGAGGACATTTCATTTTTTCTGGCACCTTAAAACATTTAGCGGCAATTAGCAACAGTAATTGTACAGTACTACATTAAAGCTGATATAAAATACAACAGCATGCATGGAATTACCTGCGTGATAGTTTCGCAACCTCTAAGCAACCAGTCATGCCGATGTCGATCCATGCCATCTGAGCACCTGCTGGCCTTCTCGCACCATATACATTCGAAGCCAATGTCTGACGTATGACATGATTCGCAGTCTTTCAAGGATATGCAACCTAAAATATGGTTCAATGCATTCTGGTGTGAATATATTGGCCAGTTGCCCCGAGTTCAGATACTTCCAGCAGAATGGAATGTACATACTGGGCAGCGCTGTTAAATATACAGCAGTAAGATTTGCTATATGCTCCTTTTTGATCTCAACTCTGTGATATTCATAGATAATCTTCTTCTTTTGAACTACTAAGCAAGAAATTACGTTAAACAAGTTGTCTCCCTTCAACAGAAAGTATGGTTTTGTAGCATCAAGGCCTGGACATTGGCATAACATTCATTTTACTCTTTTTAAAAAAATACTTGCACAAGAACGCTCTGTCAATAATGTAGGCATCTGAAACTCCAACACGGACTGGATGTTCAGAATCTGGTATTGCAGTTACAGTCACAGGCACCTAAAATTGAGTATGTTAATAATGCTTCACATTAATTCAGTAACACAAGCAAAAATCAAATGTAATAATTCTACCAACATCTTTATATGCGAAAACAATATCGCCTGTATTTCTGAGGCGCACTTGGAATGTGAATGATCCAGCTATTGAAGTGAAAAGCATGGGTCACCAATGGGCTCATTATCAACAAAGTAATGTCAGTATTCATGCAATTTGCCATAATCTGACCAGTTTTGTAATCTTGCAGAACTGTCTCGACCCATTGAACGATGAAATCTGTTCCATTATCAGCATATTTGATAACAGATTTGTCACTGAGACTTGTATCAAAATTAGCCATAAGAGGGGCTATATATTGTGTTGACGCCAACCAGCTGTGCATGTAATCGCCCAAGTACAGGAAACCTATAAAGAAAACAAAAAATCAACTGTCTGAGCCACTAGAATGAAAACTATTTTTAGCCAAATGTGATTTCAAGTGTTTTAATAGTATGTTAACATTATGAAGTTCACAAACTATATTATTAGGCCAAAATTCGAAGTACTAAAAGCATATACAACTACCTCCTGTTGCAATAGTAGCATTCCTTAAAGTATGGCCATAGAATGGGAAATCAAATGTGAGTGTAACAGTCTGTAAATGCAGAAATGATCATATAATGGACATTTTACTGCATTATGAAACTCATCAGAAATTAAGTATCCGCTTTCTTTACAGCAGCACGCCTGTATGATTTTGACAGCATTTCGTGGGTAATGACTTTTCCATTTCTCATGGTCTCGAGATCAACCCAGAATTCATCGATGCGGTTTGGTTCTGTAACCAGCGTGCTATTATAATAGGAATGATGGTCCTGCAACAAAATTTAATGTTTACTTGTCCATACCTTAACATAGTCATACATGAGGATTAGCAAAATTATCGTGCACGTTAAGCAGAAAGTAGCCTACTTCATTGCAATATCAACGATGGGAAGGCTCGACTTACATGTAAAACCTTGGGCAGCTCACCCAGAGTGCCATTGGTTAATTCTGCTATTACATCGTCGTCAAATTCATCTTTGGTATCATCGAGAGATAGTGAAATATTTTTCTTTCCAAAATCCAAAGTCACTGAGGCAGAATTTTTATCCAACTTCTGCGTTATCTTTGCATCTCCTGCTTTTATCTTTCCACTACTCAGGTTATTACTATTTGGTGCTTGCCTCTTGTTGCGACTAGGAATGTCTTGTAATGAAGAAATGAGCAATTGGGTACCAGTGTCGAGCCTGTTGAGTTGATATGGTTCAATATCTGAAACAAAAAAATGGAGCTGAATGACTGGTGCCAAGACAGTGTTTATTGTAGGGCTATTGAGGTTTATTGCCAAGGCTACTACTGTTGATCTACCTGTGAAGGCCTATGTCAAACCTATACTGTAGAAACATCTTCACCTAGACTGCTAAGGAATCTCGTGTGAACTGTGCCAAGTCAATTCGTATGTAAACATGTCCTTTGGTAACTAGTTTTATTTCGACAGGAGCAGTATGTCATCTTATAATGCGCATCATAATTGAAATCGCATGATGACCAATTGAAGGCATATTTTATTTGCTTCATATTGTCAACAAATCTAAGACCAACAGATTTGAAAACGTGCACTATATGATAATGTTCCTGCAGGGTGTTCGAACAGCCAGTCAACAATGTTTCATATTGTAAACTAGGATATACCAAGGAACTCTATCCCTCGGCATAATGCAAACTGGTTACACCCATCGTCCGTTGTATTTTAATGAAACGTATCGAAGCGAAGGCCAACTTCAGTCAAGGTCTTGTTGGGTTGAGATCCTACGCCATAGAATCTGGCATTATTTATTCCCATGCAATGCAGCAAGTGGCCTTATTGGCTCACAAGGGCCAACTCCACCGCCTTGTCCATAACAAATGCTCTCTATTGGTGATCAATTTGATACTATCGTAGTGGTTTATCTACCATACCAAGCGAAATTCCGTTTTGAAATGCTGTTGTCATTTTATTGCACGTGGATGCATGTGACAGCACTCGAGGACACTAGAAGTTGCATGGTTATTACTGTTTCATGCCGATTGCATAGCTTTCTCTAGCAAATGATATTTCACCTACTTAGGCTGGGTAATACGTTGCACACTGCGATTCAGTATTTCTGTGATGTGAAAAATAATGACAGAAAACAACATGCAGAAAGGAAAGTTGCCCTTGCCCTCATTATTTTTCACCAGGTGATGCACACTGACCAACTAGAAAGTTGCAAGACCATATCTACATGCATATTCGCGAATTTACTACATGTACTTGGCACAGCAGGGTGGTCATTCGCGGTTTAAGATTGTGCAGCACTAGTGTATTTATTCTGTTTGCCTACGTCGTCTCTAGTCTGTTAGTGCAACTATACTACATTATAGGCATTTGCAAGTTAATTTCAAAGGATAAGCCTAATCAACAGTCCTTGTGGTTGTTGGACAAGAGCCCACTGCTCTGCAAATCAATGGCAGAGGTCAATTTATATTGCACATCTTTACAGACTGCTTTGGGAAATGCTTTTGTATCGAATTTTCCTAGACTGCAGACTCTGAAGCCTTCTGCACTGGAAATTTCCAGAGTTCAAACGTCAAGGAGTAACATGCAGCCAAATAAAAACATTAAGCTGTTCAAAATGAGGTTTGATTTAATCAACTTCACGTGTTTCGTATTACAGTTGCTATGGTCTTCGGTCTCACGGGTCAAGGAATTACGTCCGATCTCCTAGAACTATTCTTTAATAATCTCACTGATAGGCCTAACCAAGATATGATCAAACTGGCACATCCAGAACTTTGATTATGGATGCGCTCTAGCACTGACAAAGTTGAATGTTTTCGAGACTAATAACACTCGCGTCTGAACGCTTATTGGTGATAAACAGTTGCAAGATGGCCCATGACGTATCACCAAAGTATAACTTGATTTATTTTTGGTTTACTTTAGATTTATGAGTCATAGTGGTACTGACACTCGCAGTCCTGTGTATTTAATTTTTCGTGGAATTTTTCGTGTAGTTACTCAAACAGAAATTATCAGAACTGCTGGGAAATCCTTGCAATCTTAATTGTGCGTTAGAATTGGATGAACAAAATTAAGCTTCCTGAAGATTACTGCACTCCATAATTAATTTGGCTGTTGCACCAACGCAAAAGTAATCCCTGTGATTGGACCAAACCAAGTTAATAACAGAAGGCTGTGTAGGTGAGGTCCATCAACAGAGGCGCAATATTTACCAGGATACATGTAATTAGGCATGGTACAATTAGCGAATAGGTGCTAAAATGTGGATGGTGCAGTCACCCCTCATAGTTCCATGTATAGCGCAACTTATGTGCACTATAAAATTGGAAAGTCTGGATTCATAAAAAATTTAATAGGATATCCAGGTCTTCATTTATAGTTAAGTGGCACAGGCACAACCTGTGTCAAGTCGGGCCTTGGTCAAGTAGACTAAAACATGATTTCCAGGTCTGGCAAAATAAAATCCCCTGACATCACTAGGTTATAAATGTTATTGTAGGTCTGCAGTATATTTAGGGAAAGTCTTAGGTAGACCTTCTCTGGAAAACGAAAATAAAATCCATTATTATAAGTAGTATTTTTTAATTTGACTACGTTTTATCTACATTATTTAATAACTAGCCTGTACATTGTTTTCCTTTAAAATATTACCTAAAACCTATCATTTGATGTCTAAAATAGATCAAATGATAAGCTCACTGATTTATTAAGCTAACATTTTCACGGAAAATCGTGTGCATTTTAATAATGTAGGAAAAGTGTACTCAATTTAAAAAAAAACACACTAGAAATAGCGGACTTTGTTTTTCTTGAAATGTTTTCCAGAAATACATGTACATACATGTATGTAGTGCCCTGATATGATATTAAAGTTAAATTGGCAAACAATATCACTTTGTTTTGCAGAAAAGACAAGTGTGGACCAGTGATTGAGAAGAACTAAAGGAAATAGACAAACTCAGGAAATGTCACTTTTCATGACGATTTTAACGAACGTAAAGTTATTCCCAAATGTAGACCTAACATAATGTCGTATAATGAACCGTTGTTTGATGAATATGTCATTATACAATCTACTTGGTTTTCACATTTTGTAGGGCCTACTGCATTATTGTAACCATGTGAGTGATCTGCTATCCTGATTGTGGCAAACCACAATCATTACAGGCAAATGTCTGTAAAGTAGTGTACTCTACTGCATTATTGCAAAGAGGCTCTATGAATGTTTGTCACTTGAAATCTGTCTGCACACAAAATTGGTCTAAAAATAAATGCAAATTTAATGGAAGGACAGGATGTAAACGCCATATGTTAAAAAGTCATCAGATTCGAATTGGACTGAAAGTAGCGTGAATTATGTTCCCTATTGTGCTGCCAATAACATTTGGTGGCATGATAGCGTGAATCAGCAATGCTAGCACATGACCAGTTGACGATCAGCTGCAAATACAGAGTGCCCCATGCATATACAATTTTGTAAAGTAATTAAAACTCAATAAAAAGCTAAAGGGAGTTTATTTGCTTCCCTGTGGAGTTTAAGATCTACGAAATTTCGATTTTTTAATGCAGACAATGATGTACATGTACCTCGATAATTCAAAATTTCCTAAAATTTCCTAGGAAAACTGATTTCAGTGGGGGAGTTTTCCAGCAAAATGTAGGGGGAATCCAACAGCAGAGGGTTGTGCAGAATTTTTATTCCAATTTCTTGGATATCACAGTGATGAAATAAGTAGACGTAGCCTTGGTACATACTGTACATGTGTCAGTCATGTGTATCATATGCGACATGCATATGCATGCATGCAGGTCATAAAACTTTGTGGCTACCCTGTACAATGATAACACATTGGCTGCACACTCGGATAGCACAACTTACGTGTAGATAATAATCAATAATTGCATAACAATCAGGACAGCCGACCCGGGAAGCGAACCCAGATCTCCCGAAAGCGAGGCGGGGACGAAACCACTAAACCAACCTGCTTGGTTCATGAATATGCATGGGTTTACATGCATTGCACATTTGACAATTTAGGGAGTTGCCGCATAAGTTATCGGACATTAAGCGTGTCTTTGAAATGCAAAGTATACAAGTTTTATTTACCGTATTTCTCGTAACTGTCGTACGCTAGCGATGCACAAGTGAAGGCAACACAAATATGTAACAAAAGTCCTGGAAATAAACTTCTTTGTGAGTAAGCCGCCATTTTGTGAGCCCCTTGCTCGAGCGTTCCGTTACCTTCCCTGGCTATGCTTTAAATTAGTAGGAAATCTAGGAATCTCCAATCGCAGTCGAACATGGTATAGCGAAGGGCATTATGGGAACCATAGGCAACCATGAATACCCACAATGCACTTCCCGCTAATATTTATGGCGAACTTTCCCTATGAAATTACTGAACCGTTTAATTCTATTAAATGGTTATATATACCAGCAGTTCAACCGCTAAACTCGCTAAAACTCTTAATTCTGCGGCTGAAATTACCTTATTCGTCGATCCATACCTTCATACCGACTTATTAGCTTCAAAATAGTCCAACTCCAGACCATGGGGACGAATGACGGATATCATATCAAAACTCGCGACATCACTGAACAGTGTCAACAATGGCGGCGCCTATCAAGGAGTAAGTTGATTAAAATTATTTTTTATCACAAAACTGTCCAAATTACTGAGAAATCACCTATGTTAAGATATACCACAGGGGTGCAGTTAAGTTTTTCTGAACATATCTTATTTTGGTTTCAGATATGGACTTTTTGTACGGAATTCAAACAAGTCTACAGTTCAGCCAAAATTGGCCGTTTTTGAGGATGATAGTGATGATGTACGTACTGCATGAACATGAATATAAATTGTTTGTTTGTTTGTTTGCTTCGATTTGGAAAGCACGGTGTAACAGTCATGTTGTGGCTTTAGGACGGTCATTCTGCAGTTGGAAAGAGTCTTCAAAAAGAAGCTAATAGAATTCAGGCCAAAAAACAGGTAGGTCTACTATTTTTTCAACCAGGGTTTCCATTTCGTGAGTTATAATAAATTCTTCTTTCGTATTAAGCTGAAAATAAATCTGAATTCTGCGCTGGCTGAGGACCCTACAGTATTTGAATACGATGAAATATATGACGACATCGCACAGAAAAAGCAAGAGCAAACAGGTTGGCAAAAAAGGAACAAAGAGAAGACGGTAAAATGCATAGACTTTATCTATAAGTGCCGTTACGAATCTTTGTCAACGATGTTTCCTAATTTGGGATTTGGACATTCTCTCTTTAGCCCAAGTACATACATTCGTTGATGAAAGCGGTAAAAACTAGGAAGCTGGAGCAAGAAAGAGCCCTTGAGCGAAAAGTTCAAAAAGAGAGAGAAGCTGAAGGGCAGGAGTTTGCTGATAAAGAAGCTTTTGTCACTTCCGCTTTTAAAAAGAAAATGCAAGAAATGGAGGAATTAGAAGAAAAGGAGAGGCAAGAAGCCCGAATTGAAGGTAGGATATGAACTAAATTGTTTTATTATATAACTTGAGAGGACCATACAGTCAAATTTTAAATTGGGAACGATCTAATGATTCGCATACTGCATCTTGCAGCTCTGACAGATGTGACCAAGCAAAAAGATCTCAGTGGATTTTATCGGCACCTCTACAAGCACACCTTGGGAGCTGAAGAAAAGCCAGTCCCTGAACCGTTAGTAACTCTTAGATTGTCTTCGTTTATGTTGAAGGCACAATTTCTTCATATCTTTATCCTTTCCAGAATTGGTCCAAGTTCGTCAGAAACGCTGAAAGAAAAGAAATTGTCTGATGATGTAAAGTCGAATAATGCCGGTGAATCCAGCTCAAAAAAGGATGATCGAAAACGAGATGAGTCTCATAAGCAATTCAGGGACAGAAAGCCTCGTCAGTTTCGCAGCAGAAAATACTCTTCTGATAATTCTAATGAAAGTGATGGAGAAAATAGAAGATCCCACAAGGAACCCCTTAGGGAATCAAGGGACTTGTCCAGTAGTTCTGATTCTGCTCATGCCACAACAGGTCATGGGTCTTTGCAGGAGACAGATAAACCAAAAAAATCTATGACTGTTGCTAAAAGGAGCGATAGTAGTTCTAGTGAGAAAAGTCCTTCTCGTTCAAAACATTCAAAAAGCAGTCGATCAATGTCCGATAGGACAAAGAAGGATAAGCACAAATCTGAAGACAGAAGGTCATCTCGGAAAAGAAGCCCCTCGACTAGCTCTGACGATACAGATGAAAGACATGCGAAAAGAAAATACAAGGAAAGGGAACGTTCCCCTCGTAGGAGGCACTCTCATGCCAGGGATGAAAGAGGAACACGTAGACGTAGAGAAGAATCTTCCGAATATCACAAAGGTAAAAGAAGCAAGGATGCAGCTTCTCAGAAGATAGAATCTGATAGGAAAAAGGAAAACCGCCCCAGTTCTACAAATGAAAAGCCATCAAAAACAGCAGAGGCAGCAGAGAGTGGGAAAACTGCAGAAGAGACCCGGAAAGAGAAACTGCTTGCTTTATTCAAGAAGAGGAACGTTGGCGAAATATTTGAACAGGCTAAAGAGAGATACCTGATCAGAAAAGCTGCGCGACAGACTGTGCTGACTGTGTTTGGACAATAAGGTACAGTGTAGCTAACTGGAAAATCCAGTTTATTTTACTTCTTCACTGTTGTCCAAATGTCAATTTATCGTACAATGCATTTTATGTAAATTTATCATCCAATGCATTTTACAGCAATAAATTCATCTTAATTGTTTTATAATTATCCTTGTCTATGTGGTGCATACACAGTGTATCCACAGCGATATGGAAACCTGGCGGAATTTGGGGGATGTCAACGTCAGGATGATGTCACATTTGGTTTCGTTTTTCGATTTCGTGTTTTCTGGCACACTAATTTCATACCCCACACGACCTCATGAGATACCATTGATTGGAATGTTTTCATTTCACATTTTGGATACTGATTGTATAAAAGTAATTCAGGTTCCAAAAATTCCAAAGAAGTTGCCAAAGCTTCATAAAGTGGCAATAGGTGGCGACACTGACCGGCCGAGGTACATGTAGGATCAATTTTCATTTTTTAAACATGGCTTTCGGATTTGCTGCTTTCGCTTATATTGTTTCGTTAATTCTCGATGCTTTTCTAATATTTTTTGCAATTTTCCACGTAAGTAATATTTAATATTCACCCAATGACCTTAGGGCGAAGTTTCTGACAGATTTTGTTTCTGTATATTGCCCGTGTTTGCTCGAAAAGTGTAATTACTTGTCGCTTTATTTACTTTTGGAGAACATTTATTACAGATAATCGCATTTGATGAATTAAAGACAGATTACAAGAACCCTATAGACCAGTGCAATAGCCTGAATCCGGTAATTTGATACGCTTCGATCTGGAGCGGAATAGAAATGAAAATGAATTTGATTTTACTTGCATGATTTGATGGAACATGTACTGGTACCTTACCGTACTCGTTATGAAATGAAATGCCCCATGATCTTAATTTTCAGTTAGTTTTGCCGGAATATATTCTTCATATATTCTTTAACGTGCTGTTTTTATTTGCTGGAGAATGGATAACGTTACTTATTAACGCACCTTTGATTGCTTACCATATTAACAGGTAAGTAGTCGGAACTCGTTATAGCACTGTATTCTGTTGAATATTCCTGACAAATTCAAACAACGTCTGCATGCAGAATAACATATCTAATGCAAGGTGACTATGCAACTTCATTGACTGACTTTTACAATCACAATGTTTATTAGATATCTCCATCGACCTGTGATGAGTGGACCTGGTTTATATGATCCTACTACTATAATGAATGCTGATCAACTGTCAAAGGCATACCGCGAAGGATGGATCAAACTAGGATTTTATCTGTTGTCGTTCTTCTATTATTTGTACGGGTAAGTACACGAACAAATGTTTCCAAATAAGCCATTTACTTTTAGTAAGACTACATGCTGAAGTTTGATAAGGGCAGTGTTAAAGTTAGGTGTAATAAATGTGGCCTCTCACCGTTGGCGTTTGAGGAATAGAAAGGCGAAGACCAAACATGATGCATGATGAAAAGGTGATTATTATGCTGACACTTGTGTTTTCATAGCTTGTATGCTATTTTATCCTAATGCAGTGAAGGGAGTTTTACCTGAAGAAAATATAAAAATTGTTGGGGGACCATGTGTGGCCAGTTTCGTTGTAATTGTTTGACTACGCATTCAGCTAAATTTCTCCTGCAAAGCTGTTAGTAGGGCATTTTTCCAAAAATAGTTTATTAAAGAATTTTAGACCAAGAAAATATCAGTTTGTGCATTTTTGTTGCAGGATGACAAAAATAACATTGGAAACATGCAAATCACTAAATCATTGAAAAGAGTAATAACGTCAAAGTACAGAACAGAGATGATTCACAACTTAGATGGGTCTATCAATATTAAGCTATGCTAAACATGCTCTGAAAAATGCTTCAGTTCCAAACTTCCGTATAGTAGTGTTGCTACCACAGTATTTGAAAGTGTCCGTATTAATTTGAATCATTTTTATGCTTTAGGATGATTTATTCTCTGATTTCTTCGTAGTCCATTCGACATAATGGTTATTTTTCAAGTTAATCACACTTTCTCAAGCTTGTTTACCTCGAACAAATTCTATTGAAGTAGGCCATTCATTTACTTAAGTATTATGATGCATGGTTTCCCATCAACAACTAAGCAATGTGTTTATCACGCTTTATGCTTTGGTTGTACAATGAGTGAAAATCTTAGTCACAATATATGAATTCAAAATACATGCAATTAACGTTTAAAATTCTTAATATCTAGATCTATTTTTCCATTTGGTTTACTTCCTCTTCTAGGGAAATATGACATTTCATTCCTCTAATAAAAATGATTTATCAAAAAATTATTATTAGCAAATATCGATAACTTTCTTTTGAAAATTGACCAGTTGTACAAACTAGACAAACCCAGTCCATTAATCGGTAATGAATGGATAGTTAATCCTTGTATAAATTTCAACATTTGTAAATTGTGGTTTCATTAACTTCACTAACTATTTTTAATTCACCTACAAATTCATTTAATGTTTGATTGTTGCACTTCCATGTTTGTAAACAAGTGTGCTCATATTTCCAGTAAATTATGTACACTACTTGGACGTCAATTCGCCTTTATTCTTGGAATCATAGCTTGATCATCAGAATACAGATCAGAATTGTGATAAAGGTAATCTATATGTATTTTAATAGAAGAGTAACTGATTAAACTTAATCAGGTTTAGTGAAGTTATAATGAAAGCTTATTCATTCACTACATCAAAACGTTTAATTGTAATGAATTTTATTCCAATTCTATTGCACAAAATTTGCATCAAATGGGTAATCAAGTCATATAAAATAAGGATGTTTTTATAAATGTCACAGTAAGAATAAATTTCAATAATCTGTTAATGTCAAGTAAAGAAAAATCGTGATAACCTGTAAATTGATAACAGGTAAAGGTTGCTATGTATTAATGATAACAATAAGATTAGTCCTGCAAGAATTTTTTAAGTTACATTATTGCGCAGTCATAATTTAAAATATTAGCCTTTATACAAGGGCAGATATTAACCCAGTCATGTATAAAACTATTTAACAGTACAGAAATCCATTTTTGCAATGGCAAAACCACCAGCATAACAATTTTTTTTAAAAAATTGCTCTCAAAATTTGAAATGATAGTTTTAACAGCAACAAAATTTTAGTTCCAAAAAGATCAGGTCCACAAATTTCTTAGGTTTTGTGCAGCTTCTCTTCTAGCCATTCCGTTGTAAGCTCATCCAGCTCCCGAATTTCAAAAGCCTGAAAGTTATAAGAGGTATTGGGATTGTTTAAAACTAATACAATACTATAGTTACTATTTATCCACCAAGATTATATACCAATGGTTTTATAATTTCCAGGAAAGGAGAATTAATCACACCACGAATTCGAAAACCCTTGGCTTCAGGTAAGAAATAGCAAATATTTACTTTTGAGACATCAGCTTCCTTTTCCAGTGACAGCTTCGTCCCTGCATACATCATTTGCAATTCAGGTTGACAATCTAGACAAGCAAACAGGCATACTGCAGATAACGTTCATTTTTTTTATCTGTATGTCATCAACATCCGTTGGATACCATGCAAAAAAACGAGGTCCTGAACTTACAGGAAAGTTTAAAAACTAACGAAAATAATATTGAGAGGATGCTATGGTATATAATCACCATACCTTGGGGGGTAAGAAATATACAGCATAAGGGATAAGCCACTCTTCCATCAGAGTGCTCCAGCTTATAGCTATACAAGACGAATCTGGGCTGGTGGCTTGGTAAGGCATCACGAAGCTCATCTACGTCAATATTCTGTCAAATGACAACAGATTATTTTGTTATCGACGTTTGCTAATATATTCAGATTTAAAATGTTGAGAAAAACCTTGCCTCAATAAGTTCGTCAAGGCACACCAAATGTTTTTCTCTGTTAATTTTCACTGAAAAAAGTGAGCCAAAGTAAATATAAAATGACATGCATGGATTTTTAGTACAATATTTTTTTAATTTTTTGAGCAATGTACAGACTTATAAGAGCAGCATTGCATTTCTCCTTTCTGAAGCGGAATTTCTTGATGTCATCCTTCAACGCTGGTTCCAAGTCACAAACTGCCACATTCTGAGCCTAAGGGGGAAAAAGGCAGGTTGGTTTACACAAAATTGGCTTGTAAAGAAACGCGGCTGTCACCCTCTAAAAATAAATTATTAGGAAAGTGAATAAAAACTAGAGCATTGGGCATTGAGCCAAAATTGCAAATCAAAGAATTTTGCCGTGTATGAGGTGGGCTCTGTAATAAGATACATGTGTATGTGCATATTGTCAACATAATTATTACATTGTTGCCAACTAACATTTAACCTTGCTTTTCAATTAAAGATGATCCAGTCAGCTAGCATCTCCAAGTTTCACCCACGCTATGACATGAAAGCCCTTGCACTCATCACATCCATCCAGATTTCTCATGTAACAAGATTTCAAACTACCAAATAAGGTAAACAAACATCATGCCCAATTTGCAAACCATTAGGAAGTCTAAGATTAACCTTTCTTGTCGTATTTACTTATGTTAGTCATCGCTAACTGATGTCTGGCTACTTTTCAATTACTAAGCTTAATTGAGGTTGAGACTTAATGAGGTAATGCGGCAAGTCGCATTTTGCACAACATGACAGTTATGCTGACATACGTGCGTTCAAATAAGTATACAATTTCACCTAGTACACGAGTCATGTACTGAGGAATTAATAACACAGTGGCAATTACCATGAACAATGTTGTCCAAATAACGACTATGTGAACAGACTGAGATGGTTCTCGGACTAGTTGCCAATCGCCTATCTGTTGTTCGACCCATTGCTTATAATGTAGAATTTAGTAATTATGATTAATTTGACAGACGTATGCTTGTCATTTGAACAAAACATGTTCAATATAAAGCTGTTCATTTCCTTCTTGACAGTCATAAGAAATGCTGGATACTGTCAGGTGATACCAAGTACAAGCACCAGATACGTGCATGTATCACAACATTACCAGAATTGGCAATGCCCACTTTTACTGTTCTTGCTATACGTTGGAAGCCAAAAATATTTCAACCAACTAGTTTTTATTCCAACGGGCAGTATCTGTACTGTACATGCATGTACAGTAGCCTATCATTCTGAACATATCATGCTTTGAAGCAGCTAGTATACATGCTAGGTAATTAGTATTGTCTTATATGGGCTATAAACCGAACTTGTATCAAAAGGTAAATGTCAATTTTCTTTTCCGATTACACAAATTATTTCATTCCAATTTTGGTGTTTTCCTAAAGCCATCATGATGCTTTCTATAGATGACCTCAGGGCCCACCCCTTTCGCTTTTCCTTTTTCATTTCAACAATACAAAGTGATTATTAAAATGCTAAAAGTTAGCGATACTACTATCTTTGGTTACTTACCATTATCCGAATTATTAGCGAATCACTATGAGCTCAAACCTAGACCAATTTACTCATCAAATTCCGTACTCCTTGAAAAACCGAGGTTAATAGATGACCATGTGCTTCCTGTACCCTCACGCCAAGGTCAATTAGCTCAAAAAAGTATATTTTGATCGGTCAGCGAGCGCAGATCCATCCACCCTGCAGCGAGGTTAAATGACATTTAACAAGGGGGGTTGGTAATCTGTAGTGGAAAGATGTTACGAAGTATGACACATGAGCTGTGAGATATACAAAGGGTGACACGCCAACGTTCATTAGTTAATTTTAGGTCGACTGTCAAAAGGGGCACGGTTGAAGCGTCACCCTACTAGAAAGTTGGAGCATGATGGTTGGAGGTAGAGAGATCATGGTTGTTGCTTTGGCAAAAAAACCCGAAGTAATTCTACATTTAGATTTGTGGACAGATTTCGTCACAAAAACCCACTACCTTTCTGATGAAACTGTTTGCTTATCAAATATTTTTTTCATTTCACGTTTCAACAATCGGCAGCTAGATGGCGCTGCCATCATGATTTTTTCCACTTTTGGTGTTCAGTTTTGTTTATTCATTTCCGTGGTTGGTGACAATTTGGTGATTATATCCGCGTTTTAAATGATCCCGTATTTTGACTGCACACTGGCTGGAGAAATAAGGTATTTGTTTGTCAAAAGTTTAGAGATTACAGCTCGTTTTGATTTACTCGCTGAAAAATGTGAGAAATGTTCAACTTTTGTTTGCTGCAACTTTACCTGGTTAGGATTTCTGTGAAAGGTCACCCTCCACCCCCATTGGCATGGTGACCTCTGGAGGTTCGTGCTAAGATACGGGATGCAAAAGCGTAATATAGGCTATAGCAGTGGAACCGCTAATACTACGTTTATTTGACCTTTAAACATGACCTGACCTGACCTGACCTAACCTAACCATTGCATAAGGTTACGTATAGCCACTATGCACGCTCGGCCATAACCAATCCTAACCGGTATAGCTATGGAGCGGTTCCACTCGGCTCTAGTTTAGCCACTAATAAAAATACATGTAGTTGTAAAAGAAAACAACAGATTCATGAAAACTGCTCAAAAACTAGATATGCACTGCCATGTGAAATGCTGTGGTTAGGGCTGTCCATAAAATCGGAAACATTGAACATTAGCCTATGAAAGTATACAATTGTGCCCTGTAGTGAATAAAAAGTATGGACTATCACTTGGGTGCTCAAGAAGACAGGATACGAGATTATAACCAGTCATACGGTACACCCAAACTATTTTACCATGCCTACATCTGTGATTCTGGGCAGCCAGACCATCATGTTACGTGTCCACTGACATATGTGCAGTGCCGCGCCTCCTGGACGGGTTTCATACATACAAAAGCCCATTTTTGTACGTACATCGGCGTATTGGCGGCGCAGATATAGGTTAGTTAGGACCGTAGTATGGGTGTACCGTGTGAACTGGGTATTACGAGGCAAAGTCGAATGCGATAGGTTCCCTGCCGTACTGATTGACTTCACTGCATGTCTCTAGCGTTCCTACCCACATTGAGCGAACTGGATATGATATGAATTTTTGATGTAAAAGTAATAATGAAGCGAATGATCACCCTAAAATCACAATTAAACAGCAAATTTCTTTACAAATACAATGCATTCCAGTTATTCTAAAACCATCCTCAGTGTCTGTACATTTGTTATAAAACATAAAATATCTTAAACTTGTTTACAAGCTGATTTTTATCGATTTCCACCGGTCACTGAGGGAAGAAGGGAGTTTCGTTGATTTTCTTGCATGCAAAAAATCTTTATCACGCTGGATATTTAACCATTGTTTGATAAAATAGCAAAATCGTGAATTTTCATGGCCTTGATTTCCTCAGTTCCCAAGGTGTGCTTCAGTGCTTGTAGAGGTGCTGATAAAATCCACTGAGAACTTTTTGCTTGGTTACATCTGTCAGAGATGCAAGATGCTGTATGAGAATCATTAGTCATTCCAAATTTAATATTTGACTGTGGTTCTCTCAAGTCATATAATAAAATAATTTAGTTAATATCCTACCTTCAATTAGGGCTTCTTGTCTCTCCTTTTCTTCTAATTCCTCCATTCTTGCATTTGCTTTTTGTAGCAGAAGTGACAAAAGCTTCTTTACCAGCAAACCTCTGCCCTTCAGCGTCTTCTTTTTGAACTTTTCGCTCAAGTACTCTTTCATGCTCCAGTTTCCTAGGTTTTACTGCTTTCATCAACGGAATCATTTACCGTCTTTTCTTTGTTACTTTTTTGCCAATCTGTTTGTTCTTGCCTTTTCTGCGTGATGTCGTCATATATTGCACCGGTCCTCTGCCAGCGCAGAATATTTTATTACAACTCAAGAAATTGACACCTAATAGTAGATTTATAGTAGTTTTTTTTGCCTGAATTCTCTCTGCTTCTTTTTGAAGACGCATGCCAACTGCTGAGTGATCATACAAAAACAACAAAATGAATATTACGTGCTTTTCAAATTGGAGCATTAGCTAAGATCCCCGTATGTACACCATCGCTGTCATCGTCAAAAATGGCAAAAAATGCAGTGGCCAAAAAAGCATCACGTGTAAATGTGCCTGTGTTATGCATGTACAGCCTACATTGCATAGTTAGTATATTATATAATTATACATTACATACATAACCCTGTATATAACAGGATTCATACGCACCTGGAAAGTCAGGGAAGAGCAAAATGGTCAGGGAGAGTCAGGAAAAACTACGTTTTTTGCTGTAAAATCAGGGAAAGT